>SEYY01001119.1:171489-211489 GCA_009176605.1 Armadillidium nasatum | reverse complement strand
CAAGAATATAACTATGGTGCCATAAAGTGTAATTTAATTTAACCTTTAAATTTAAAACCACTTATTACTTTAGTTACTTTACTAATAATGTTCATAATCTTTTGTATATTTGTGGGCTTTAAAACTGAAAGCTTAATTATATGAAAGCCAAAAAACATATACGAATTAGTTGAATGTTATTTCTTCCTACTGGCTTTATTTAAATATGACTCTGTAAATAATAATTTTACATAAGTGAGCATTTTCAATATTCTGATTTTAATTATAAATCAAAGTTTCCTGGCAACTCTGACAAATAGCCACTCTGAAAATTAAGTTCATAGTGCAGCATAGTATGGCACTGCTTTTCATTTATAGGCACCATTCTCTTTCTTTCTTTTTTTTTTCTTTTTTTTTTTATATACATATGTATATAATTTTTCAAGGGCAAGTTACAAATAGAGTTGAAAATAAAGTAAATATAAAACTAGAAAGCTAAGCAATATTCAAAAAAATATTTTTGTTCACTATATTTTTTTTTTCTCGCTTCCTAATCGTGAGAACTGATATAAAGTGAAATTATAATATGCAGTGCTTCGAAAATTTGTGTCCTACTTGGAATATTGCTTATGCAATGTTATGAGAGCTGGTAGAATTTGGATATTAAAATTTTTTTTAATAGCAATTTTTTGAACCGTGTAGGAAAAATTTTATATTATTATTATTTTGTAAAGCAGTGCAGTACACTATGCAGTTATACAAGCAATTTTTGTAGATCACTAGAAGATTTCAAAAATTATTCATCATAAAATATTCCTTATGAATTTACTCTGCTATTCTACCTTATGTTTTATGTGGTCTGATCACTATTTTAATTTTGAAAGAATTGAATTGAGTAAAGTTAAACAGTTTTAAGGTATACATATAATTGTTTCATTTAATGTTGATTAAGTCACTTATGAAGTTTTTTTTTTTTTTTTTTTGGCATTTGGTCTTGATTTAGAAATTTAGGGTTTCAGTTCTTTAAATAATCACCATAATTATATATACTCTATAGCTACTGGTTATATATGGTTAGTGAATAAAACTTGTTTTATTCTTCTGAAAAAGTTAAAATTAAGTTTTCAATTTATTCTAAATTATTTTTTTTGGTATATTTTAATTCTTAGAGTAATATTTTCTCAATCTGAGAGTTAAGAATTCAACTTTTTCCAACAATTATTTTTATCAAAATAATCAAAAATATTTTTCAGTTCTCACTTCCAGACCTTTAAAATTTTAAGTTTAGGGACTAGTATACTGTAAATATCCTTCAATATTGAGAATATTTTAATTTATTTTAAAATGTTTTTTTCTCCATTTGTAAAGAATATGTTTTAAAATCTTAAGATCTTGGATTTTGATTAAAAATAAGTATGTATAACTTAAAATCAGAAAATAATTATTTAATAGTACTCATTGATATATATATATATATATATATATATATATATATATATATATATATATATATATATATATATATATATATATATATATATATATATATATATATATATATATATTCTGAATAGTGTGATCAATCACTTTGAATAAGTATTTTTGTGATAGATGTAATGAATTACGTAACCATTCTTACCATAAATATTCAAATAAGATTTATATTAATTGCATATATTTTTTATATGAGACATTATGTAAAGCTAAGAAAATAAGTGACAGTAAGAAACCATGTAGGCCTATGAAGGACTGTTCTATCTTAGCGCTTAGGATATACCATTTTAGTTTTAAGATAATATAATGAAAAATAATTATTAGCCACTAATTTCTGGTAAAGCCTAATACTTAGATTTTAAATAATTTTTTTTATTTTTAATTGCTAGAATCCTAGCTATTAATAAATATTATAAAATTAAATAAAGGATAGTCACCAAATTCTTAATACAACCATCACTCAGAGCAAGGTTGGTCCCAATCAAAACAATTATAAAATAAGAATAATGCATATCTGAATAATTTATTTTGTCCTATATATTTATAACCCTATCCATGTGTTTTTACAAATTGCAAGTGAACTATTAACTTTACATCTTGAGATAAACCATTTCACAATTTAGCTGTTAAACTATGTAATGCTCATTATCAATAACATTTTATTTTTTTTTCATTTAGCCTATGAAATAAGGGAAAGTTTCTTTAAAACTATTTGTATTATTTTATAGAATACAAAATATACCATATTTTAGGTTTTTAGTAATCTTTGCTATTTTTATTTGTATACTTGTTGAAATTATATTTTATGGTAAATGTATACTATATACCGTAATTCTTGATGAACCAAAATATTTTAATTTTTACTTTATTTACAGATTTTTTATATATAGCAAATTAGATAATTCTAGTAATTTAAAATGGTACATTTTACGTAGCTAACCAAAAAGAAAATTCTCAATAGTTGAATGATAGTAGTTCTACTTTTTTTTTTTTTGACCCTCATCAGCAGTTTCTTTTTACATCTCTGAAATGGTAATATGTTGCATGATTTTTATGCACTAACTGCTATTATAGTTTTTATTTATATATATATATATATATATATATATATATATATATATATATATATATATATATATATATATATATATATATATATATATATATATATATATATATATATATATATATTACTAGTTAAATAAAAATATGTTATTTTTGCCTGTAGGATTAAGTATAATGGTTTACATATACAATGGATTATGGTTATTTTTACACTTTATTAATTATTGGTCTCTTACGAATATTTGGCCTAACACTTTAAAGAGATTTATAGATAGTTTAAATTATTTTTACTGTATTGAGACATCATACACTTTAATTCTGAATTTTTTTTTTTTGCTTTTTTTGAAAAATAAATTATTGAACTATGGCTTACAACAGTTGATATTGGAATGAAAAAAAATAAAAACAGTTCTATATCACAAGGTGTGCAATAATCTTGTGTAAATTTTTGCTCTTGCTGTATGTTAGAAGAAATAGTCAAAAGTTCACTTAATAAATTTCTGTTTGATAATTAATGAAATTATTTTATTATGCTAATGGAGGTTTCCTGATTAGTTTACATAATTTCTAAGATTTATATTTTATTTAACATTACATTATATAGGCCCTAGGATAGTAGAAAGTAAAATTTATAACTTTTAATCAATATTTGTTTATTCTGTCATTTGTTAATTAATTTACTATAGATATTTGAAAAAGTTTACTTAAGTTTTGTTAAACTATATTATGATCAATATTTACATATTTCAAACGATTATTAATGTTCAGAATGTCTGTACATAACTGTTTTTGACATGTAATAATATAACTTTTTTTGCATTTTTTATTTTTTGCTTTATTTTAATGGACTAGTAACTTAATTGGGCTGAATCACTCTTTGTTCCAATTATACTTTTGATTAACCGAAATCCATTGTAAATTTTCTATTAGAAATATTTTTCTAGTTATTGAATCTTGTCCCAATTGAAGGTTTTCAAGTATCAATAATAAAATCCATTTGCTAGGTATGAGTAATTAGTGAAAAATGTATGTTTTATGCACTAAACTTTTTAACAAAGTTTAAATAAGGTTAGTTTATTTGAATTTCATTGTAGAGTTTCTAAATATTGTACAAACCTATTTCCCTTTAATATTATCATAAAAGCAGAATTTAAAATTCCATTAATTCTTGAATGAAGTTTAAGATTGCAATTTGGGTTAAACCATAGTTTTGTCTTGTTATTCTTTATTAAACTTAATTCCTCTTGTTGATATAAAAGTAGTTATGTAAATTAAAGCCACATTTTTATTGATGTTTTCAGGAATGATGATTTTATATAAGAGGAGTATGGCCTGTTTTGTCAATGGAACTGAAATGTAAGAGTACTTTTGAATTCTTTATTATTTTTAGTGGTTTACTAGTTACCAGTTTTCTTATTGTTATTTCTCACAGAAAGACATTTTGTCTCATATCAAAATGAACTTGGGTTTTAAAAAAAATTGCAGAAAATTTAATAAATGAGAGTTTATTCAGAGTTTCTGTTGGAAAAAAACTTTTATAACATTAACAATACAATATATTAAAGTTGCTTTAAGCAGAAATGTTTTTTTATGGCATTCTGGAGTTACTGCTTTAACCTCTGTTAATATACATTGACTCTATATTACTTGTAATATAAAGTCATGTATATATATTAACAAAAGTGAGAGTCTTGCTTCATAAAGAGTTATATATATTGACTTCTTTTCAATGTTTTTTTTGAATAATGTTGAAGCAATTTTATTTTAGTATTTACACTTTATTACTGTTTCATTGTTAGCTTATTTGTGGTTTTAAAACTTAGCAGGTTTAATAAGAAGAAATATAACAAAGTCTGTGATTTGGAAGCATAAGAATGCCATCGATAAAACACATATTCATAACAAAGCTTGAAAAGCAACTGACTTCCGATATTCTTTGGTTAGTAAATAATTTTCTATGTTTTTTTTTATCACCTGAGACATTATTATTATTATTATTATTATTATTATTATTATTATTATTATTATTATTTTATTTTATTATTATTAGAGAGAGAGACATTGACATAACTAGAAAATCTTTCTGGGAGGGGGTCATGGTCCCTCTATCATATATATATATATATATATATATATATATATATATATATATATATATATATATATATATATATATATATATATATATATATAATATATATATATATATATATATATATATATATATCTCACCATTGCTCATGGGTAGAATTTATTTTGAGGAGGGGATTTTAAAATATAGATTTAGTCAAGAGTGAAAATCAAGTATAATTTCACATATCGCAAGTTTTGCTGGTGTGTACTTATAAGAGTTTTAATTTGAGGGGGATTAAATTTGGCGGGGAACAAGAAAGTAATTCCGCAAAACAGTGGTGACTGAACAGAAGCATCACAATGAAAAGAACTGAATCAGTTGTCATTGTCCACACAAATTCATTTGCCTTTTTGTTGGCCCTATCAAAAATATAGGTGAAACCTGATTCACTCTACATATGAGAGCAGCACCCCATATTATCAGCATGTGAATAGATAGAGTTAGTTGAGCAATTTAAAGTATCATTAATGAAAAGTAGGAATAGAGCAGGAAATAAGACAAAATCCTGTGGAACACCATTGTTGATAGGAAAGAAAGAAGTTGCCTCATCAACAACAGCTGATTTGGAAAGATTAGAAAGAAAGCTAGATATAAGTAAGCAATGAGGAGGAAACTCAAAAAAGGGACTTGGGAGAACAAAAACGCTTGTCATAACCAGACTAAAGACATGAATATTTCAAGAGTTTCCAAACAATACTCACCAGATCCCTGAGAGCAAAATATAAATATTTGAGGTAGAAAAACTTATCACTAGTGGACCTTCAGCACTGAAGGCTAATGTTGATGTTTGGAATGAAGGGAAAGAGACTCCATATGATCCAAGAAATGTGAGTTGAGAATGGTTTCAAAGATCTTTGACAGAATACAAGTAAGATCTATAGAGCGATAATTAGAAGGATCAGAGCAGCTACATTTTTTCAGAATATGTTGGACAAATGTACCCTTCCAACACTCGGAAAGCATTGAGGTGTAGAGAGAGTAGTCACTACTTAAAAGCACACTCCCTCAAATCTCGAGGAGGAATTATATCCTGGCAGCTTGCATTGCTAGCGCTCATAAATTTAGAAGACCATGCACCTGATCAAATGTAATCTCAGATAAAGGAATGGGACAACTGAGAGGAGAAGGAGAAGGTGGAGGAGAAGTGCCAGAATCGTACAAGCTGGAACTGGAGGAAAACAAGAGGCCACAGATATTAGATTTTTTAGTTGGAGAATTATCAACACAACCATCAAAGTGAATATGAGTATTAAAGGCTGATTTATTGTAATTTTGAATTGTATTTACTGAAAATTATGGGGGTTTAGGCCCCCTCCCCCATAGTGACGTCAATGGAGAGAGAGAGAAAGAATTAACAAGGAATACATATGTAAAGTCATTATTTCAGTGTGTAAAAGTAACCAAAGTTTTTATATCTTCTCTTTTGCATAGATTTATGTGTCCAAGTTCCTTGTATGTACATTTTAAGATGTTCTGGCATTCAGGCTGGGGTAGAATAATTCCAAACCATACTTTGGCCTATTTTTTTTTTGTGTCTGTTATTACTGTCAAATATAGAATTAGATTCGCTGTTTCATTAGTTCAAGGCTACTACATTTCCTGAGCACTTAATTGCTTATAGATAAATTATTTTGTTTACTAAGAGTAAATTTTCACAGTTATTTTTTCTTTTAATCAGCTTGTTTGAAAACTCAAAATTTGTGGACCTGAAACTCGAATCTTTGGAAGGGTTTATTTATAGTCATAGAGTAATTGTCGCTGGTAGGTTTCCCTCCTGCTGGTCCCTCTTGAATGAAATCAATCGCATTCAAGTTCTGAAGCTCCAAAGACAAAGGGATCCTCCAGATACTATTCTCACTGTCTCTCTGCCCAAGATAAATCTTCGTGACATAAAAGTTTTTATAAGGTATTATTATTATTATTATTATTATTATTATTATTATTATAGTAGTAGTAGTAGTAGTAGTAGTAGTAGTAGTAGTAGTAGTATTGGAAGTTAGTAATTGTGTAAATTTTGTTTTTTAGTCAGTGTAAAAGAGTAGTAGATTAATAAAGCTAAATTTATTTTATATTCAGCCTTATGTGTTTTGAAGATTATCCATCCAGTAGAACTTTCAGTTGAAAATTTTATGATTTTCATCATGTTTTCGAAGGTTCTGAGATGTTTAAATTTGTCATATGATAGTCCTTGATATTTGTGTTTTGAAAATCATATTACTTTTTTTTCAGGTCACTGTACACTAGTAGAGTTGATGAAATTGCAGGAATTTCATTTAAAATTAAACTTGAAGAGCAACTTGTCAATTTAAAACAGAGTTTATTCGAATCTCAGAAGCTTTATTTAGAGAGATTAAACTTGGAAGAAGAAAGAGAACTTCAAGAGCTTTTACTTCATCAACTGAGGAAGGGAGAAATTAGTGAAGAAAAGGGCAACTTGCGAGATGTGAGTCATTTAGTTCCAACTTCTTTAAAATGCTCTTCCTTATCACTTTGCTCTTCTACTGGGGGGAGAGTGACTCGGGGGAAACGGCGTAAAAAACGCAATGGATTAAATTCTAACTCATCTCAAATACCTATTAAAGAAGGTAGGAATTCTTCTAGTTTCATTGGTACTTGTGAAAAACTTGACCAATACAACATGAATTCAGAAATTTCTGCAGGAAATAAATCATTAGATTCCCATGATTTAATTAGAGAAGGTGAGAGAGCTTCTAAAACTGTTTCTTCCGTACTCGAAAGCTATCCTGTTTCTTCCAGTAAAAGTACAACTACGACTACTAGTTCGGATGAAGAACCAGTGACTCAATTTTTTAATAGAAGTTTATCTACACCAGCAAATAATAGTCTTTCTTATACCATTAATGACAATGAAGCAAGTGATGCTTTGGTTAATAGTAGCAGTAGTAATAGTGGTAAAGGAGTGAAGGCTAAAATTAAAAGGTTTATTGGTTTAAAGAAGAAAGCTCCATCGGCTGAATCTGTAATGACAAATAACAATACTTGTAGAGCTCGCTCAACTTCTGAACAGTCTTCAGTAGTAAATGAAAATATTAAAGTTAGTAGTAGCGTTTATTCTTTACAGGATGATAGTGAAAGATTATCTGATATTGATCCCAATGGGCTTCATGAAACATCTAGTCTTGAGGTTGAGCTTCCGAGTAGTCATGGGGACCAGTCTCTTAGTCCTGATTCTGTGAAGTCTGAGGAAAATGTCACTGATGACCAAGAGAGCAATAAGCGGGCAGAATCAGTCGAAGACAATGATACTCATAAACCACTGGTGAGAACAAGGACCTTTGATTTAATAGAACCAACTTGTACTTCATTGTATCTTCAAGAAGATAACAATAATGATAATGTATCAGAAGATAGAAGTCAGTCTACTGATTTCTCAAAAGGAACCATTACTAGTCAGAGTGAAGAAGATTCTGAAAATTTTGGTTTAAAGAGTACAACGGAAGAAAATCCTGATAAGCTAAGAGAAATTGAAAGAAAGAAAGGCTCTCTACTGTTTGAACATAGTATTCAAACATTTTCCAATATTCCTACCACAAATATAATGAGTGTGAGCATGACATCTGAAAGGAGCGTTGGACTGACACCTTTATATAGTAACATGATGAATAGTTCCATGCTCAATAGTTTCCATTCTGTTAGCGGGAATGGTAATCATTGTCAGATTACTAATTTTCCTTTTGAACCAAATACGCTTCGCGGTGCTAATGTATCTCATACAATGTCACCCCTTCATTTGAACACAGTTCAAGGTAACATTCATAACAACAAAAATGACTTAGATACGCAAAGTCCGTCTCCTGATTCATTATGCGTTGAACCGACGGCCTCGGATAGGAATGAAACAATATCATTAAGCAAGGAGGACTTAGATTTTGAGGAGAAAGAAAAAGATGAGAAAGAAGATGCATTGAAAAGTATAAGTAATTCTCCTCCACAAGAGTTGGATATTGATGTAAATGTCATTTCAGAAAAATGTCCTGAAAGTCAGCGACTAGATAAACCTATTGTTTCAGGTGGTTTATTTAACTGGAAAGAAAATGTTAAAAGTTCCAAAGATATTATCCATCCGAGAATAACTCAAAGACAGTTTAGTACAGGGTCAGTTAAAGATGTTGATTCTATTCCTCTAGTTTGTGGTTACGTTTCTGACGATGTCCTTGAAGAAAAAAAACTGGCCAATGCAGATCAAGAAGCACTTTCTCTACAGCAAGATGATCAGCATCAAAAGCAGCAAAACCAATCCATGTTTTCAATGTTCATAAATTTTAAGGAAATACCATCCCCAGAAAAGGATGTTTCTCAGCAACCAAAAACAAAAACACAGCCCACCGGGGGAATGTATATGTTTATTGAGGCCGAAAGTACTCCATCTCCTAAAACAAAGAGACGATGTAAACCAGATAACGAGAATAAAAGAAACACAAATACAGATTCCAAACACGATTCAAATGAAAATATCGAAGAGAAACACACTTTATTAGATAACACTTTAATATCTGTTGAAGAAGACAAACTTCAGAGCTCTGATAAAAATTTAAATGATAAAGAAATATGCAAAACTAATAAAGATAAAAAAGGATATTTCGTTTTTATTGAAGCTGATGAATTATCTAAAACAAATTCCCCAAAGCCGAAGCGAAGGGCTGCCGTACAACGTAAAACATCAAAAAAAGAATATAATGTGATGTCAAAATCCGCTCCTGGGGGTTGCCTTCTTTTAGCGAAAGATGAATCATCTAAATCGTCAACCACAGAGAGTTCAAATAAACTTATGACAAAGTCAGTCATTGACAGAGAAGAATTTATGGCTCAACCACCGACCAGACGAAACGTCAGTTTAAATGATAAAATTAACGAGTCCTCTAAAATACCGAGACCGGTTCCTAATTTTAAAGAGAAACTTTTGTTGGAAAACCCTCCAAAAACTTCCAAAGAATTGAAAAGTTTTACTAAAAAGATTAACACCAATAGATCTTCGGATCCTGAAGCAGTGAAAAGCCTAGAAGGATCCTATTCTGAAGCGGCAACATCTCTGAGTGTTTCCTTCAGTGAAATGGCGAGTAGTTTACCTCCCGATGTGGAAGATGCTTCAGAGTTTTCTGACGTCAGCAGTTTATTAAGCAGTATCGATCGATCTAATAATGGTGAGTGTTGGTTAGTGAAAAATGTTTTTTTCTTTTGAATTTGACAAAATTATTATTATTATTATTATTATTATTATTATTATTATTATTATTATTATTATTATTATAGAACCATCGTCAGAACAGGATGCCAAGGAATCACTCAGTTCACTTGGTGACGATTTGCTTAAGATGTTTGTTAATGAAATTAATACGGATGTAGTGATACAGGTAAATGTAAAATGGTTTTAATCCAATTGTTTATATTCAGTTCTTTCAAAGTTAAATTTTAATCTTGTTTAGAAAAATGTTTAAATTTAAAAAAAAAAAAAAAAAAAAAAAACCTATTCCTAAGTATTTAATTTCAAAAATCTTTACTTCGACAAAATAAACAATTGATGAATTGAAATTTTTACCATTCGTATACAGAAAAACGGGTTAATTAATAGAAGAAAAAATAGAAGGGGAATGTAATACTCAAGTTATTTTTTTCTTTTTTACTAAAAAAAAAAAAAAAAAAAAAAAAAAAAAAAAAAAAAAAAAAAAAAAAAAAAAAAAAAAAATATAAAAAATATTGGGAGTATTCTTCTACATCTACTTCTACTGCTGAAATTTCTTCCTGTTCTGCATGAATATCTACAATAAAGTAGTTGAGCCAAGTCTGAAACAAAAAGCAAATATTATAGACTTGACTCAAAATAAAATTTGATTTAATAATCTAATTTTAAATAGATTTTTTAAATATATTTTTAAAATATATTGAATTGTAGAATGAAAATTATAAGCTGGGACCCCTTTCTGTTTTCTCAATATAATTTTAACAAATTATATAAAGGGTACATTCTTTTAAAATTATCAGCAAAAATTATAAGAATGTTTACATACCCTTTTGTATGTGAGTAGTTGATCCACAAATTTCTGCTGGTATAAGTTTGGCCTCTGGATCTTCTGTTTATATTGTTGGAGGCCTGGTACTCAAATATACAGAAAACAACATATTAGAAAAAAATATAATGTACTTTATTTTTCAGTGGCCACTGTATTTGTTATCTTGTAATTTATTTATTGCCAAAGTATGGCAGAGCTTGAGACAAAGTTCTAGCTCCAAAGATGTAAGAAGTTGGTCTGGTAATGGTGATGCAAGAATTATTGCATTTTTGCAGAAACAGTAAAATTCTGAATTGCAAGAAGTTCTTGTTCTGGGTGTGGTTGAAGACAGAGTCCAAAAGACAAGGTAGCCAAAAAAGTTTTAGCTACAGTTTTATTTTATTTACTTTATTTTACTTTATTTTAAATTAGATTCATAAAATCAAATTTTATTTGAAAAATTTAAAATATAATTACAATGGCCATTGAAAAAAAAATAAAAATGAAATAAAAATTTTTACTTGAATTTATAATTTTTTAATACAAAAAAAAAAAAAGAAAGAAAAAAAAATAAATTTTTTAATTCTTTCCTTTTTTTTTTTTTTTTGTACAATTCGAGCCTAAGGTTCCTCTGCCGACCTTTTCATATTAAAGAGATTTGTGTGCTACAAATGATAAAGCTTCCTCTATATATATATATATATATATATATATATATATATATATATATATATATATATATATATATATATATATATATATATATATATATATATATATATATATATATATATATATATATATATATATATATATATATATATATATATATATATATATATATATATATATATATATATATATATATATATATATATATATATATATTATATATATATATATATAATATATATATATATATGCGTTAGTCATGGGATTGGGTGGGTTTTCTTTTATTTTTAATAATAATGCCCCCGTCCTCGAAAAAGACCTTGCTCGTTATATATATATATATATATATATATATATATATATATATATATATATATATATATATATATATATATATATATATATATATATATATATATATATATATATATATATATATATATATATATATATATATATATATATACGCACGCACGCACCACACACGTACACACACACACACGTTTTCTTTCTTTTTCTTTATGGTCACCTCCAAAAAAATTATTTTATGAGAAGCGCAGCTGTCCGAAGGAATTCTTAAACTGTGGCTGGCTGGGACCAGAAAACCCCGACCTCTGTTTGTTTGATTGTGGACTACGAGGGCCAGATAGTCCATTACAAGATGTAACTTTTACTTAGCATATTTTAGTACTATTACAAGATGCTGTACAATCTCGTGGGAGGGTAATAGTCATTTGGGACAGAACGGGTTTAGATCTTGCTTAAATCTGTTTTTGTCATCTTGGAGGGAAGGATGATGTCCTGAGACAAGCCTAGCTAGGGATAATTTTGCCTGTCGATTCTCCTCTGCATAGTCTCCAAAGGAAGGAGGGACTGTGTTATTTGACCAATTTCTCAATTTACTAATTATTATTATTATTATTATTATTACTACTACTACTATTACTGTTATTATTATTATTATTATTATTATTATTATTATTATTATTATTATTATTATTATTATTATTATTATTATTATTATTATTATTATTATTATTACAGATTGGTGAAAGGAAAATTAAAGCCCACAAGTGTATTTTAGCTTCTCGGTGTGTGTATTTTGCTGCCATGTTATCAGGTCACTGGGTGGAAAGTGCTGGCAATGTTATCAAGTTGCAAGGGTAAGGAAAAAATTGCTAAATGTTGCAAGAGTGTTTCACTGTTTTCATTTTTTAAAAATTTATTTTGCAGCTTCTCTCCTGAAGCAGTAATAGTGGCTTTAAAACACATATACAGTGGAAGTAGTACCGTTCCCGAAGATGTTAAAGTAGGAGAATTGGCTGCTCTTGCAGATATGTTGGCACTTGATGGACTAAAGGAGGTTGTCGCACAAAATTTAAAAGCCAACATGTGCCACTACTTTCATAAGGTAACTACCACGTACATGTTTGTCTTCAGTTTGCTTCTCTAATAGTACAGATACTATATTTTATAGGGTGGTAGTTCTTTTATTTTTATTTATGGGGTTGGCAAGGGTGTTTTTTACCACTTTAGTTTTCCCTTGGAAAAACTGGATAAAAGGTTGTCGGTAATACAGAGAAATACAGGGGAAAACTATGAAAAACCTCAATTATAAAATTAGATCAACTTTTATGTATCATATTTTGGTATTATTATTATTATTATTATTCAGGGGTATTTAGTTTCTTGCTAGTCTTCTACATTGAATTAGATAACGATTATTAGCTGATTAAGCAATACAATCCTAAGGTCATTATATCAAGTTAATATATTTAGATAATTAACAATAAAATTATAATATTACTTTACAAGTTGACAATCTTGTACACAATACAGGCTATACAGTACCCTGTAGACTATAGTTACTAGCTATCCTGGCATTATAATTATTTTATTTTATAAATATTTTTTTGTCCTGTTTTTTATTGGGCAATGTTTATTTTTTATTTTTTTAAATTTTTTCTACAAAACTGTTTCAATATTATGCAGCAATAGACTAATAGTAGTATAGTACAGTATAATACTGTACTATACTACTATTAGTATAATATTGTACTATACTACTGTTAGTCTGTTGCTTCATGAAATTGACAGTTTTGAAGGAAAAAAAAATGACATTGCCCAATAAAAACAGTTTTCTTCAGTCTGATCCCCAAATATTATTTCCGAAATACTTTCATGGTTGCATCTGTTTTACCTTTAATATAGTTAACATTTACATTTCAAGCTAACTATTAAACTATTTATAAAAATAATAAAAGTACCTGAATTATATGGGAAGCAGTGTATTTGAATTCCTTCCCATGCATAGTTACATGAGGTATTTAATGAACATTTTGTGAAGATTACGCAATTATTTTTGTTTACTGAAAAAATTTAATCAACAAATCTCTTGCTCATATGAACCACTGAATGTAAAGCTTCCAGAATTGCTTAGGAAAAAGCCTGAAGGCACAATTGTTCTGCTCAGACCAATAAAATATTGTATTAGCGGAGGTTATTAATAGATTATATATCTTTTTAGAATGAAATGGACTTCTTTTCAAAAGTCTCAGATGTAGTTTGATGTAATTGTATCTATATTTTTCTATTTTGCCAATTGAATAGATGAGAAGGAAACTAATGTTAATTAATTTCAAGTATTCTACTTGATATATAATTTCATAAATTTTCTTTTTAATGTAAATAATATTTTATTTATATTGGTACTACCTAAATTTGCAATTTGTCTTTGCGGTTTAAATATTATTATTATTATTAATTATTTTTATTATTAATTTATTATTATTATTTATTTGTTGTATTTTTTTTTTTAAAGAAATAGGTTAGGTTAAAATTACTTCTTTAATCTATTATAAAACAAAAAATATTCAGTATTTGTTTCTTGTGGAAATTTTTTTTTAACAAAGGATGTTTATTATTACTGTGTATAAATTTAAATGGACTCGGAGTCGAATTCGTCCCCCGAGAAACCCATTTCACTTTTCTATTAATACATATAAAGTATATGATTTTTCCTTGTCTACGTTTTGTAACTGAAAAATGAATAAAGACTATTATTATTATTATTATTATTATTATTATTATTATTATTATTATTATTATTATTATATTATTATTATTTTTTTTTTTTTTTTTTTTTTTTTTATTTTATTATTATTATTACAATACAATTTGTAATAACTTGGACTTGATTTGGAATCTTACTCTTAATCCAGCATAAAATCTAGACACAGTCTCTTACTCGGCCATAAAACAAGACTCTTTGTATCACAAATTGTATATATATATATATATATATATATATATATATATATATATATATATATATATATATATATATATATATATATATATATATATATATATATATATATATATATATATATATATATATATATATATATATATATATATATATATATATATATATATATATATATATATATATATATATATATATATATATATATATATATATATATATATATATATATATATATATATATATATATATATATATATATATATATATATATTATATAAAATGGTTTAAATTACAGCCTTGTGCAGACTGTGTTAATGGAGTTCTTGAAGTTCTTCCAATTGCTGGAGCATTTTGTCTTGAAGAACTATACCATAAATGCTTAAAATGGATCTCAAAACACTTTCCAGTCGTTATGCCAACCAGAAATTTTGCTTCACTGCCGTCTGAGCTTCAGGATCGGTGTCTTAAACAGATAATGGACGATATGGTGAGTAGTGACCGACGATTAATCGATAATCTATGTGCAGTGTTAATTGTTTCAGGATTAATTATTGTTCTTTATAGAGTAGGGAGACAATCGATAGAAGTGAAATATTGTAATGTCCTCCTTGTATTGTTATTAACATTTATTTGTATCAGTGATGGGGTTTTAAACGATGTTCTTAGGTTGTAAGTATTTAAGTGGGTGCAAAATATTAATTGACATCTTTTTTCAATGCATTTAAAATTTATTTAGAATGTTATTATATAATATTGGTAAAAAATGGTTTTTAATCACAACCGATTTTTAAATCAGTATTTTCGTAGTATGAATTCTTCTTTACCTATCATCTTCGAAATGAAGATATAAATAACTCATATCCGCATAGATTACAAAAAGTGCCTTTTTTCTGTACACATCTTTTTAAAAAATAGTAGTTTCTGATTGAAAATTATTTATTTTTTACTCACGGGCAATTTAAAAAAAAAAGAGAAAACTCACCCAATCCCAAGATTAACCCATGTCCCTCTGGTGAGTGAAGTTGGAAGCTTTAGAGAGAGGAAGATTAGATGAAACAGGAAAAATAGAAGATGGTAAAGAGTTCCATAGAATGGAAGTGGCTGAAAAGAGATTAATAAAGATTAAAGATTATCTCCAAAATCCCAATTCTGAAGTTCTTAACTATTGAAACTAACTTTTGATTTTCATTTATAGACGAATTAAAATATTTTATTGACATTTCCAATTTAAAAATAGATTTCAATTGTCCTTGGGAGTGATTTTGGCAATGGCAATCGAGAATAATTTAATCATTTGTGAGTTTGTTTCCGAACTTCATACCAAAATTTTGTAAAACCACTAGGTCCATATATATACCCGAAGTTTTCAAAGTAAATAATTTTACTCTAATTAGGAGACAAAAAATTTTCCCGATTACCTTTAGGGTGCGCGTGAGAGAAGTTAGTTGATCTTTTCAAAAGAGACGCCAAATAGGTTCAATATCTTTCGATCACATGATTAGCGTGATTCAGAGGGAACGTCCGTTTCCTTCATAGCCAATTCTGATACCCATTTTATCTATTAAAATAGGTTGAAAGGCTGAGTCGACCTAGGAGTACAAGCGGGAGTAGAAATGAGACCTCTCAATTGTCGTGTAGAGGTGATATCAACTTCTGAAATCACTTCAAAATTGTTCATATATTTTATATACAGAATTTTACTCGTTATTTTTTCATAATGAAATTCTTTCCATTTAAGTGAATTATATACTTATTTATGTATTTATTTAATTAATTTTTCTTTATGTAATTAGTTTCTAATATGTCATTATTATTAATATAATTTTTTATTTTTCTGTGGTGAAATGGAAAAAAAACGCTTGGTAAAAAGTCTGAACTTATTTTGCAAGATTTATCATCTAAATTTAAATATAATGTAACATTAATTTATTAAGTTCCTTTTTTTTAAACCTTATTTACTAATTACTTGAATATTTTTTTTTGTTGCAGAGTATAAGTAATGTAATTGAGAGCGCATTGGGAGGCGATAAAATTCTTTCTCTGTTACCAGTTGTTCGTTGGGCTCAGCCCATATTTGATTTGACAGCTCAGCTCTTGGAGTCTGTTACCAATTTCATTGCCAATAATCTTAGTGGAGTTCTGTCTTCAGATAGGTAAGTAATGATTCCCAATACCAATAATAATAATAAAAATATTATTGTTATTATTATTATTATTATTATTATTTATATTATAGATTCTTAGAATTGGGCCGAGATGGAGGATGGAATGGGGACAGTTTAGAAGATACGCTTAAAATGGCATGCGATTTAGTTCGTCCGGATGAGGCAGTTCTTGCTCATATTCAGCTTACAAAACTAACTGAAGAAGGACATGATGGAGATGGAAAGGAATTCTCAGAGGTAACTTATTTCTAAGCAAAGTTGTCATCATTTTTTTCGTCAATTAAGTCTTTTATCATTTGGGTTTTCTGAGTGTCTCCTGTCATGGGACACGTACTGAAACTTTGACTCTTTGCTCATTTTCAAGTTTTATTATTATTATTATAATTCTCTCGGGGGAGGGGAGAAGAGGAGAAAGGTATGGGCTGTTCCTTCAGTAAGGTTTGACAAAATATAATATATATATATATATATATATATATATATATATATATATATATATATATATATATATATATATATATATATATATATATATATATATATATATATATATATATATATATATATATATTAGGGATGGAGCGATACCAAAATTTTTACCGATACCGATACCGATACCTAAAAATTACCAGATACCGATACCGGTATCGGAAAATATGCCGATACTACTACCGATACCGATACTTTACTCTTATCCAAAAATTTTGCCGATACCGATACCGATACCGGTATCGGAAAATATGCCGATACCGATACCGATACCGATACTTCACTCCCTCCCTAATATATATATAATATATATATATATATATATATATATATATATATATATATATATATATATATATATATATATATATATATATATATATATATATATATATATATATATATATTTACCGTAAGATAAGGTAATGTTGGTATTATAGTTGCGATTTTTACGGTATTTTCAAGGACGTAAAAGAAGCCTTTTTTACATTTATTTATTCACTTAGTTCGTTATTTCTTGAATTCATCACAACTCTATTTTTCTTTGGATTCATAAAACAATTAAAGTTTTTTTTTTTGTCTTGTTGCCAAAAAAAAATTTAATTTCCTTCCCTTAAAGTGATAAGAAAGAGAACTGGATTTGGTTAATAATAAATACCGTGTTTTGATGGAATTTCAGACATATTAAAACTCATTTTACATGGGAATGAATTTTTTTTTTTTTTTTTACAAAACAGCTAAAAATAAATTTCTTTGTTATTACATTTTGATTATGAACCAATGGCATCTTTTTACAAACTTCTATAATAATAATAATAATAATAATAATAATAATAATAATAATAATAATAATAATAATAATAATAATAATAATAGTAATAACATATCTGCGTGTTACTTTTGTTAAGGCAACGACATGATATCTGTTAAATTTTTTTTCCCCCTGTTTTGTAAAAAAAAAGTTAATTCCAAAGTAAAATGAGGTTTAATATATCTTAGATAATTGTCCCTTAGACCATTGAAAAAACAAATTGATTGATAAATAATAGAAGCAATTTTTTACCACTTTAATTTCCAAATCTTTTGAGTTTATAATTTTTAAAATTAATTTCCCTTACAATTGCGATAACTCTTTCCTCTGTAATTAGTGTTGTTGCAAACAAAAAAACTATAATGAAGAAAGTCTTTCAGTACAGTTATCATTTCAAGTTATTGGATAACATCTTTTGAAATGTTTCTTTTGTGTTGTGAATCCCAAGATTGACTATTTGTTTAATCCTTCATATTTTCTTTCAGAATTATTTAAGAATGTTAGAACGTCTGCTGAAGCAAATTGAGAAGTTCATCATTCACAACGCAAATAGAGTAGCAGTTTGTCGCAAATGGCCTCTTCTTCCTACTGAAACTCAGAAGAGAATTAAAGACGCTGCTCTCGTTGTCATCGAGTTCTCTAAGCCTTTAGCGCCAAGACCAAAATTTAGTAGTGCTAATAGAGTATGTTATAAGATCTGTTGATGAGATCTTTACATATTTATTGTAGTTAATTACTATAAAATTCTAATTAATTTTTTATTCTTGAAAATGTTGTAGGTGCGAAGTAGAGGGAACAGCTTCGAGCCTGTTCAGCGACTTCGGACAAGTTCGATGACCGACCACCGCTTGAGTAGAAGTGCCAGTGCCAATGTCGTACCTCCTAAACAAGGTAGTGCCACAAATGTTAAAAAAATACAGGTATGTTATTGTTCTTGTTTCAAGTGTAGATTAATAGTTTTTCTTGCTTTGTTCAATTAAATGCTTTTACAAATTTCTTGTTAATTTTTTTTCTTTTTAAATTTAACGACGGCAAAATCATATGTGAATAAATGAATAAATAGGTCATTAAATAACTTATTTTGTGGAACATGCATTCTCGTGTTTGATTCCTGGTTTGATAAAAGTCATAAAATTTTTAACGTTAATTTATAATACCTTAAGCAACAGGTAAATGGAAGGTGCCATACTCCCCCTCTGTCAGTCATTCGTGCGTCTCTTCAAACACCTCCTCCAACAAGAGCTTCTACATTGAGAGCTCAAGCGAGACAGGCAGCCATTCAAAGATCTCAGTCTGCTCGAGCTGTAGTGGAAAAAACAAAAAAATTAAAGTCAACGGTAAAAAAATTGAAACTTACTTTGTTAAAACTGTTAAGTTAAATAACAACTTCATACTTAGTGATTTAAAAGTATTTTTTAATAAAATATTAACATTGGACGAATTATTTATAAGTGGGAGTTTCTTTTAATACAAGTACAAATTTGTAAAAGAAAAAAAAAAAAATTGAACGTTGAAAACCGTCTTCCTGTTGATTTCCTTTCTCTTAGGTGAACAGTACATCATCCGCAACAGATAATGATTCTCAGGGTAACAGCAACAAAAGTGGAACTTACTCAAGATCGAGGACTTCTTCTCAAAGTTCCTTCCAGAACTTTTCAGGCACTTCGAGATCAAGTACTCCAGGATTGTCAGACCGAGTTGGGAAACACAAGAGAAATGCCTCTCAACCTCAACTTATTGTCGCTGTAAGCTGCTTTCTTTTTTAAAACAATTTTTTAAACCCATTAAGTATTATTATTATTATTATTATTATTATTATACGCACTTAGATATATATATATATATATATATATATATATATATATATATATATATATATATATATATATATATATATATATATATATATATATATATATATATATATATATATATATATATATATATATATATATATATATATATATAAATGTAATAATCATGTACTGTACATTCATATTGGAAATAAGAAATCCCCTTTATGAGAAAATATTTATTTAAAATTTAATAAATAAATAGAAGTAGAACTTTAGAACTGTGAAATTATTTGAATGTTGTGAAGTGGCTGTGGAAGTTTTAGTTAAAATTTGTGCATTTTCTAATATTATGAAATGTTTAAATGTAAATTTTTTAAAAATATTGAGGCAGTTTGTAGTATTTTGAATGAGATTTTCCGTTTTCATTTGTTTATCCAGTATTTCAAAATTATGGTATCTTATGGCAGAATTAAATTGTTTTTCTCTTTATTCGCCAATCGCTTTATGCATTCAAAAATATGGCGAATTATATATCCTAAGAGAAATGACTTCGAAATCTACGTTTTATTGTAGCTTGATTAATTAATCTAAAACCACTGGTCTTAATAATGTTGTGATTGTTATGATTTTCTACGTTCATCTTTTGATTGTTTTCATTTGCGTTGTCATCTGCATTGAAAACTTCTATTTTTTTCCTTCTTATTCTTCGTTAAAAGAAGCGGCAAATGTCCGTGTGTTTCAGTGAATACTTTGACAGCTCTAATGAAAGAATTATAAGCAATTTTTTTCTGTCTTGTTTTATTGTTTTTATGTTGTTGTTATTACTAGAAAAGTGTTGTCACTACTGACGATGACGAGGAATCTTTTCAACGCTGGGCTTTTGTCGGTCAAGAAAGATTAACTGATAATAATGTTAACTCAGAACCTAAGGTAAATAATAATAATAATAATAATAATAATAATAATAATAATAATAATAATAATAATAATAATAATAATAATAATAACCTAGCTTGAATAATAAATCAACTTCGAATCCTTACTTGTTAAGATTTAAAAGGAGACTTGTCAAAGGACTTGAACTGTCAAACTTACGTTGTACAAATGGTGCTAAATACTCACAGGAGAATTAGGACTAATAATGGTCTCTAAACCCAAACTTCTTCATCTCTCGACTGTTGTGACTTTCTTTTTTGTCTTCTTTACAGGTCTTTGATTTGTTCTTCATTTTTCGTTTTCATTCTAATTTATCTACTTTTTTCTAACACGCAAAATAAACATACAATAAGAGCATATGACAGATGCTTAAATATCTCCATGACGAAACAAATGACAGTGAATAAACAAATGACAATTAATGTTTCATATTACCCAATAATGCTAAACACTATGACTACAATTTATTCAAACAAACGTTTCTTTTTTCTTTGAGAGGAAAACAACTTCATTTGAATCTCTAACCTTCCTTCCTGCTTATATCCTTAAACCAATTTCTAATCTGAAATTTTAAAAATTTACTATCGATTCATTAAAATAATAATATAAAACTTTTGTTTTAGAAATGTTTATGATAACAATCTATTAATAAAAATTTTAATACTTTATAAAAATTGATTTATATTTATGTTTCATCCTTATAGTTTATAAAGATTCGTGTAGTTTTTAAAGAGTGAAGAATTTTAAATGCAGTCAAAGAATGAATAAATTAAGAAAAACATCCTCACAGGTTTATCATATGCTTATTTGGCACTTTTTTATTGTTATTATTTTTTTTTTGCCATCGCCATCGGGCTAAACTCTTTTCTAAGAGGAAGTAGAAATATAAAATAAAAGAAAACCCACAAATACCAAACTAACGCAAATCTCTCAGGTGAACGCAAGACGAAGGCCTTAAAGAGAGGAAGATTAAATGCAGCAGGAAAAACATGAAGGCAGAGAGTTCCACAGAACAAAAGTAACTGGTAAGAAGGAGGCACAACAACGAACAAGAAAAAGGTTTATCATATTCACACAAAAGTAATGCGGAAACGTGGCACCCCTTGTGCTGCGAGGGGGAAGCAATGGTGGTGGAATGCGAGAGGTCAGTTACTAACGTTGAAGTGCCTATAGAAAAGAGATAGTACACAAACGTCACGTTGCAGAGATAGAGGGTCAAGTGAGTTTGAAAGTAGTGGACAGTTCATTAATGTTATAGTCTAACACTCAACCCTGTCCAAAAAAAAGATGGCACCGGAACCCCCAAATGTGAGAACAGTACTCCATACAAGGGCTGATAAGACCCTTATATAATTGGAGTAACTGTTCGGAATAAAAAAAAAATTCCCGCAATCTGTACAGTATTCCCAGCTTCTTTGAAAGCCGTCCTAGCAAACCATTGTAAAATGAGGTTTCAAGAAAATTTATTGTTTATGTTCAGATCATGAATGTTAATGTTATTTACAGATAAGACGAGAGAGCCGTTGAAGGAGATAAGAAATTTAAGAGGTGTTTTTGAGAGAGAGATAAGAAGAATTGAATTTTACAAGGTTGAAGCGACCCCACCGAGAAATCCCGTCCAGATTGGCAGGAATAGAGTCAAAAAGTTGAAGACGAGAAACAACTCTAGAAGGAAAAGAGGGAGCAGATTTGAAATGAGTTGAATGGAGAGTTGTCATCGGCAAAAGAATGAACAGAGTTGGAAATGTAGCTGTGAAGATTGGTTATGAAAAGTAAGAATAAAGTTGGAGATAGAATAGAACCCTGAAGAATACCACAATTGACAGAAAAGGAGGAAGAAGTCGCTTTATCGACAAGTGCCGATATGGAACTATCTGAGAGAAAAATAGACATAAGCAAGCAAAGAGAGAGGAGGAAACCCAAAAGAAGGGAGCTTGGAGAGTAGTGACGCATGCCACACCCAGCCTTGGAAATGTCAAGCACCACCACACGAGACTCCCCGTAATCTGTGTGACCCATGGGAACTTGAACAGAAGACCATAAATCAGTAAGATAGGAAAGTATGTCACCAGCAGACCTCAAACGTCGAAAGCTGTACTGATAATTTGAAAGAAGGGAGTGAGACTCTAGATGATCCAACAAATGAAAGTTAGGAGAGTTTGAAAGATTTTAGACAGGATACAAGTAAGAGCTATAAGACGATAATTGCAGGGATTAGGACTATTTTCTTCACTTAATTGATGAATATCATATCCATTGGAATAAATCAGAGAAATAAGAAATTCGTAACTAGAAACCTTTTTTAATTCTACGTGTTTTTGTATATTGTTATTGAATTGTTAAGTATTAACTTTGATTTATATATATTTTATGGTATTCTGTTTAATGGGATTTTTTAATTGTCAGTTCTAATACTGAAAGCTGACAGTTGAGCTTTTAAGAAAATAGTATGATTGGTTCAACAAATATATGGAAGAGTTACTTTACAGCAAAGACAGAAGAAGGAGGAGTTAGGAGAAAACTTTGTTGTCAACCTGTTTCTATACCAACCAGAATTGGGTTATTTTTTGACACTCTCAGTATATTTGTTTTTCTTGAAGTGATAATTCCAACGTATGATGTAGGTACAATAAAATTAGTGTTTAGTTTAGGAGAGCCATCCGTCAAGCTAGATTCCCACTCTGGTATATTTAATTGGAAAGTGAACTGTCATGGTTCCTACTCATATATATATATATATATATATATATATATATATATATATATATATATATATATATATATATATATATATATATATATATATATATATATATATATATATATATATATATATATATATATATATATATATATATATATATATATAGCTGTTTAATTATTTCTACTGTGTATTTAATGTTTTAGCAAATGACTCCGGCGCCAACAGTTGAAAGCGTAAAGAATCCTCGTTCCTTTTCTATTGGAGCAAGCCCTCTTCACCTTCAGAACCATCACCTTCGGAGTGTCCAAGAAACCCCACCGCGTGGTCCCCGTAAACCATTCACTCCAAGTCGAGGAGTCAATAATAAAGGACTTCACCATCGCCCATCCTTCGGTCGAAGGGTTAGGTCCCCTCTCCGAACGGGAACCAATGTGAGCAGCAACACAGGAGGCTCTCCCATGGGAAGTTTTATACCAAAAGTTCAAAATATTTCTACTAAGGAGAGCGAAAAGGAGGCACCCATCATTGTTGGTCTTGGTAGTCGTTCTAATACCTTTTGCAAAGATGATGGAGGCTCCAACCACAGTGCCAGTGCAAGTGCCAGTCATCAGATGGAACAAGAGTACTAACCATAACAGTAGATAATAACGTATTTAAAGCATGCTTTATATATATATATATATATATATATATATATATATATATATATATATATATATATATATATATATATATATATATATATATATATATATATATATATATATATATATATATATATATATATATATAATCTCAATGCCTCGTTTAAAAAGTTACCATAGATTTATATTTTCATTGAAATTGTAGAGGTAAATTTTTATAAAAAAGTTCTGTGAATATTTTCTATGTGGAAAGGGTTAAGAGGAGTTGAGAGAGAGAGAGGTGTAGGGAGAAAGGGGGTGGGGGGTGAGGTGCAAAGCTATTCTCATAATGATAATTAAAAATATTAGATGGGAAACTGGGCCGCAGATCTGTTTGTGGGAGAAATATTTAATTACTAATATTCATTATTGCTTTTTAAAAATATTTTTATTAAACGAGGATATATATATATATATATATATATATATATATATATATATATATATATATATATATATATATATATATATATATATATATATATATATATATATATATATATATATATATATATATATATATATATATATATATATATATATATATATATATATATATATATATATATATGCTTTGAATGTTTACTGCAATACTAACACCATTTGCTGAATATTATGATATTGTATAAATTTTTACCATGAATTATTATTATTATTATTATTATTATTATTATTATTATTATTATTATTATTATTATTACTACTTAAATTACCATTAAAGATTATTATTTTTAATATAAATTATTATTATTATTATATATTAAAACATAAATTATAATATAATATATATATATATATATATATATATATATATATATATATATATATATATATATATATATATATATATATATATATATATATATATATATATATAATGCTCACTGTCTATGTCTTTTTCTGTGTTGTCTTCGTGATCATGTTCGTAGTTGCGAAAAAAAGATAAAAAAAATTTCTTCTTTGAATATTATTATTATTATTATTATTATTATTATTATAATATTAATTTCTCTTCTGATGATTTTTGATGTGTAATAATAATGATAATAATAATAACTATATATAATGATAATAATTAATAATAATCCAAAGGTATTTATCATATTATTATTATTATTCTTATTATTATTATCATTGTA
This sequence comes from Armadillidium nasatum, assembly GCA_009176605.1. Lineage (NCBI taxonomy): Eukaryota > Metazoa > Arthropoda > Malacostraca > Isopoda > Armadillidiidae > Armadillidium > Armadillidium nasatum. Next base: position 186,143 of record SEYY01001119.1, on the reverse strand, counting down.
GCAACCTTATGCTGAAGGTGCCTCTTAATATATTGCTTAGCTTTAAGTAGAGGTTTGTATAAAAATTTTAAATATACAAATATTTAAACATAAATTAAAATATATTTATTTTTTTTTACTATTTTTTGAAAGAGGTAGGATTTATTTTGAAATTAATAGAAGTTTTTTTATTACAGTACTTAAAATTATATTTTTGTTTTTTTGAAGAACTAAAAATTTTTTTGTGAATCCTTAAACTCTATTTCCTTCCCACTAATAGTCAAGGAGGATCAATCAGAGCTCCTTTTCTTCCACCACCAACATCACCTCCTCTTCCTCCTCATTTTCTTCCACCGCCACCACCTCCTCCTCCTCCTTCTTTTCTTCCACCACCTCCTCCTCCTCCTCCTCCTTCCACCACCACCTCCTCCTCCTCCCTCTTCTTCCTCCCTCTTCTTTTCTTCTACCACCACCACCTCCTCCCTCTTCTTTTCCCCCTCCTCCTCCTGTTTCTCCCTACTTCTATTTTGTGATCGGGGGACTGTAAAAAAAGCCGTTTGATTGATTCTTTATGAATTAAGTGTGGAAGGAGAAGTTTTTCTTTCATTACTGTTAACTATTAATAGTTAAAAGAAAATTAGCCAAAGATATTAACCTTTTTTTTTAAATAAATTCTTTTAAGGTTTGGCTTTTCTCTGTGATATTTATGTTATTAGAGACTTATTCAAATATTTAATTTAATGATTTGTCTTTTATTTTTATTTTATTTTTGCTTCTATAATAATACTTTGAAAGAACTATTTATTAAATATTAGGAAAACATACACTGCTTTTATATCCTTTTATATCATTATATATTATATATATATATATATATATATATATATATATATATATATATATATATATATATATATATATATATATATATATATATATATATATATATATATATATATATATATATATATATATATATATATATATTTCGTACTATATTTGAGTTAGAATACTTTGTATACTAGTATTTACTTGACATTGTCTGACGAAGTTATTAGTTCTCTCAAGTGAAGACTTTGTCGTAAATATAATAAAAGAAAATGAGTCATTTGAAAAGGGTTGGAAACTGTTTTAACTTCCACTGATTCGTCATACGAGGTAAGGGATTTAAACCTTTTTTTTATTTTTTATAATGAAAAATATTTTATACAATGTAGATGTATTTGCAAATTGATAAAAATTTTGAATTGTAATTATTAGTACTGAAGTATATTACATTTTAATTCTTTGGTTTAATTTTTCCAGAAATTATTTTTTGTAGATATTTATAACACTTTTATTTCTTCATTTTTATTTTTGTGAATTTCTTTCCAGGAGAAGAGTTCGAGAAATTACTGAAGCCACCTTGGCCCTAATAGAGATACTGACTTCATTTTCAATTCTCTTTTGGTGAGTTCAACTTTCAATATTTTAAAAACAGTAAACCTTAATCGATCTTGTGTAATACATTTATAAACAGACAGCTTAATGTTTATCATAAAACAGATCTGCAAAAGACTATCCATTCTGTTTGATAAAATCGAATGTTTGTATTTAACAGTACTTTGGTTACTTTTCCTTTTTGATATGAATGTTTAATGTGAGACTGATGACTTTAACACCTTGAAAATTAAAGACTGAAAATGAAGTTATGGTTATGCCAAAAAGAGATAGAAATCGTAGGATTTACATTAGGGTAATGGAAAACTTAGTGAAGCTGATAAAAATAATTTAACTTCCTCAGAAGTTTGGTTAACTGAAAATGAAATTGGAAGATAAAGAAAAAGATAAAGTTAACAATTTCATTAAAACAATTTGGTGACAAAGAACATTCTTTGTGATCAACATTGCTGAATAGATAAGAGGTGAGACTTTAAACAAGACATATGAAAGAATTGTACAGGCAGTAGGAATGTGATTGAGGTAAATTTGGAAATTGTTGAAGGTTTCGTCAAATGGAAAAGTAATAAATGAGAAAATACTTTGTAATTTTCTGTCTTCTTAACTCATCTCTTCTTGTTTAGAAATTTTTTTGCATCATAAAGTTTTTCTGTCATTTCGATTTCCTAATATAAAAACATTAAAACAAATTCTTAACTCCTTTTCCTTCACAGGAAGAGTTAGATTTTGTTAAAATTGTCATTTTGACAATTTTTTTTGCAATTACACGACTATGAAGAATTTTACCATAAAAAGTTTTAAAATGATATTCAGATCTGGAAAACCTAACCTGACGTAACTAGACAAACTTAACCAAACATCTTAAAATGTATTTTTCCTTTTAAATAAGTGAACTTTTATGTTTTAAAAAGTCCTTAAAAAAAAAAAAAAAAAACTGAAAATTTTTCATTATTCATTTTATATAAAGTATAAAACTTAATTTATAAACTACCTATTAATTATTGCATTAGGCCCACCTAATTATACTATTAAATTAATGAATCCTTAAACTCGATTTCCTTCTTACTAATAGTTACGGAGGACCAATCAGAGCTCCTCCGATAATAATAATAATAATAAAGGGCTGTGCTGGTAAGAGGTGTATATATATATATATATATATATATATATATATATATATATATATATATATATATATATATATATATATATATATATATATATATATATATATATATATATATATATATATATATATTAATCTCTGGAAAGAAAACTTAGAAGAAGAAGGATTAAATGAAGGACCTTAGTTTTAGTAATTTTACTGTCAAAATTATCATTATAATTTTATAATAGCAGTACAAATGATTTCTTCTCTTCAATCATTACGTTAATAATCATAATTATCATAATTATAATCATTACAATCACCGGTTTAATCAAAAGTGAAAAATGTACTAAAAGTACCAAATTACAATTTGTAATGAAAATTCCCATCAAACAATAATAATAATAATAATAATAATAATAATAATAATAATAATAATAATAATCATAATAATAGTAATAATAATAATAATAATAATTACTATTGTTGTTCAAATACTGGGTAAAGAAAGCATTGGGAGTAAATTGTACAAATTTTCGTACAATTTTTGAAAAAAAAAAAAAAAATTTTCCACCCAAAATGAGAGAAATGTTTTAACAAACATGATTCAAAATTTACAAAAAACTTTTTGTATTCAAATGTTTTTTACTTACAAAATTCAAGTACCTTAATAATAATAATAATAATAATAACAATAATTTTAATAATAATAATAATAATAATAATAATAATAATAATAATAATAATAATAATAGCCCATTTCCATGAGAAATTAGTGATATCTAATACTTACGCTTAAGTAATGGCACAATAATAATAATAATAATGATAATAATAATAATAATAATAATAATAATAATAATAATAATCTAAAACCACATTTTTTTACTCTACGACGTTTAGGCCTATTGTGTAACTGTGTAAGCAATATTTTTACCTCATATTCCGATCCTTTTATTTTTTCCTCTTGTAAATCATTAGTCAATTAGTCTTCCCCCAACTCACTAGACCGACTGGATGTCACGTACCCCTTTTTCCTTACCATTTTATTGTTTTTATGTTCCATTCATACCCCAAGTTGGGGTTTATATATCTAATCCCCTTATCTAAACGTTTTTTTTCTTTTTCATTAGCATACTGTTATCGCTTTTTACTTTCGTTATCATTCTTCTTTATAACTACTTTCATCGAACTTTCGGAAACCTTTTCCATCATACCATAATCAAGTTAATACCAACATTCTTTTCGTACAAACTCTTTCACTTTATTTGCAATTCTTTTAAATTCTCTTCCAAATTCAATTTCTCACTTATTCAAATCAAATTTCAACTTGGAGTAACATGTTTTAAAAGACAGCCCTTACTACCACCACACTTTCTCTCTAGATTAATGATCGTGAAGCCCATCTCATCTCATTTGAAGTTTGTTAACGTCACACATTCATTCCAAGGATCACCAAATTCTCTCTTTGGTATTTTACATCAACGTCAATTCTCATTTCAATGAGAAACAGAATGTAATATCAATAATATATTCAAATTATCTAATATCAGGAAGACTAATAATAATAATAATAATAATAATAATTCCTCGACATATCTATATATATATATATATATATATATATATATATATATATATATATATATATATATATATATATATATATATATATATATATATATATATATATATATATATATATATATATATATATATAATATAATAAATAATAAAAAAAAAAAAAAAAAAAAAAAAAAAAAAAAAAAAAAAAAAAAAAATATATATATATATATATATATTATATAATATATATATATATATATATATATATATATATATATATATATATATATATATATATATATATATATATATATATATATATATATATAATATATATTTTTTTTTTTTTTTTTTTTTTTTTAAAAATAAGTTAATAATAATAATAATAATAATAATAATTGGTTTCTACCTAAATTATTTTAATAATAATAATATTTTTATTTTTATTATTATTATTATTATTATGGTGATTCAGCTTTATTGGTTGGCACTTTTTCAAAAGATGATTAATCAATTTTTTTTCATCATTTTTATCTTCAAAGAAACTTTTTCAAGAAAAATAGAAAGGAAAACTTTTTGAAATTCAAATTTTTTTTAAACAAAACTTTTTTTCTTATTTTCATTTTGATTCTTTTTTTTTTGTTTTTTATTTTATTTAATTTTTTTATTTTTTTTATTTCTGTTTTTTTTTTTTTTTTTTTTTTTTTTTTTTTTTTTTTTTTTTTTTTTTTTTTTTTTTTTTTTTTTTTTTTTTTTTTTTTTTTTTATTTTATTATTATATATATATATATATATATATATATATATATATATATATATATATATATATATATATATATATATATATATATATATATATATATATATATATATATATATATATATATAAATAAACACACAACTTATGACAATGCATCTTGTATAAAAATATTTCGCAAAAAAGTTCCTTCTTGTACAAAAATCCTTTTTATTATTTTACAAAAATGAGAAAAAGACTGAAATTAAATTCAGAGTTTTTATTTACTAAAAACTGAATATTGTAAAAATTTGTGAAACAAATTTCTTTTTGAGTAAAAGAGTTTACACCCAATTCTTTGGGGGTAACTTCGGCACATTGTCTGACACTCTTTCTTGGATGTCATCTTCAGGCACCACAATGGATGTAAGACTACCTTCGGGACTGGCAGTGATAAGGGACAATTTTTGACGAATTTTGTCCGGGACAGAAACGAATGAGTGGTTCGAACTATTCGCAGAGGACGGGATCGAACCAGAGTTCCCTCTCGGACGTGATTTAAATGACGCAGAAATTTTACCACGCTCTTTCCCTACTGCCAACGTCATTTTCGTTTTCTTTTTCAACGGAATTATTCGATGACGTTAACTTGATGGGCTTTTCTGGACTACTGAAACGACGTCGTTTTTCGAGCGAGCCTTCGTCGATCGTTGATCGTTTCCTTTTATCTGGACTCTGCAACTGACCATTGTAAGCAACCATACTTATAGACCTACGATATTTGCTCGAACTTAAATGTGAATTCATATCCTTTTCTTCAGGACTAACCGACTTGGTGACTCTCAAAGAACTGTGAGTTCTCATGTTTCGCGGTGAACCTACAAAAGCTTCGTTGACAATGCCTCGTATCGGACTTGCATGATTTGGTGCAGGTATCAAAGCTCTCTTTGATCCATGACGCGTATGACTAACAGGACTACCATTCACTGGACTGACATTAGCAGTTCCATTTATAGAACACATTGAACCATTTAACGAACCAGCGATAGATCCACTAATAATAGGTTTAGCTAATTTTTCTTCATCTGCCAAAAATTTATTAATTAACCAGTTACCTTCAGGAAGCTTATAACTCTTCTCCGGACTTTTAACTTTATGTTTCCTTCCCTTTTCTGGACTGACAGATCGAAGAATCATTTCTGGACCGTACGGTTTAGATTTAGACTTTCGTTTGTCGTCCTCAAGTGAGAGACGCTTGCTTGGGCTTCTCGACCTTACATCTTTGTCTTTGGGGTCTGTTGGACTGTGGAATGCTTTCCTCTTTTTGTCAGGACTTCTACTTCGATTTTGTCCCTTGGATTTTGATCTTCCTCCTGGAATGCTAACTTTTCTTTTGTCGTAAACTTTGTTAGTTTTAGTTTTATCCTGATTCAATTGCTTAGGCCTAAGTTTAAAGCTAATAATAGAGAAACGACTAGACATTGCTTTCTTCTCACGAGTTTTTGACGGAGATGTGACTTTTGAATCCGGGTTATTGAGACTTTTCTCAGAATCAGTTGGTGACGTCACAGCTCCACTCGCTTCCGCTCTCTTAGATGAAGAACCAGATTTCTTGCAAGGTCTTCCCAGCTGACTTCGGGCGACACGCTTAGCTTTGGTAGCTGCCCTACGTACTTCATTTACTCTCCTCTTGAAGGGAATGTTCGCTCGAACCACCGTCGGATGAACAACGTGATTGGCTCCTTCATTATTGGCATTTACATTGGCCGTCGTCAAAAATTGTCCGGCGCTTCCAGTGCCGCTTTTATGTATTATTGTCTTCGATTTCTTTTTCTTCTTTTTACTGCTGCTGCTCGACTTCTTGTGGTTCTTTTTGCTTGAATGTCTGCGAGCTTGTCTTCCAAACAGTCGTGTTATCGCCATCTGTCAAAAACAAACATATTATATATATATATATATATATATATATATATATATATATATATATATATATATATATATATATATATATATATATATATATATATATATATATATATATATATATATATATAAAAAAAAAAAAGTAACGATCCAAAAACGATTTGAATCTAAAGAAAAAAAATTTAATGAAAAAAATTTTTAAATTTAAGGTTTAAAAAAGTAATAAAAAAGAAGAGTTTCAAAATCGGATTTTAAGGTGAGAAATAAAAAATTATATTTCACCGCAAACGTTTTAAACATTTCTTTAAATTTGTATTTATAAGAAAAAGCAAAAGCCATTGATTGCGCACTCAAACAAAGTTCCCAGCTCAATAAATCTAATGCAAGTTTCCATGGGAATCCAATATATGATATATATATATATATATATATATATATATATATATATATATATATATATATATATATATATATATATATATATATATATATATATATATATATATATATATATATATATATATATATATATATATATATATATATATATATATATATATATATATATATATGGTCAGACTTCGGTTTAAACCAGGTACATATTTCAAAAATTACTTAAAGTACGCAAAAAAGGATTATATTTTTGGAATCCTTGTCGAATTTCAGTTAGGAGAAGTGTAAAATATTTGCAAATAAATTTAAAAAAAAAAAAAAAAAATTTGGTTTTGTACGACAATTGATGACGTAACAAACTTAAATGATGACGTAACAAACTTAAATTTGGTGTTAAATCGAACATATATCTACGTGGGGCTCTGCCCCCCGTACCCCCCGACCCGTGAGTGATGATGATACTATAGACTACTTTTCCTGAAGACGATTTGGGGTATTTCCCAATTTTTTCCAATTTCGAAAAAATTGAAAAAAAACGGACATTGTCAGGCGTACGATTCTCGGGAGAGATAAAAATAAGTAAACTTTACTTATATAAACTTTATTATTATAAGAATTTATTTTTTATTTCCCAATTTTTCCTACCTGAAATTCGACAAGGATTCCAAAAATATAATCCTTTTTTACGTACCTTCAGTAGTTTTTAAGATATGTACCTGGTTTAAAACGAAGTCTGGCATATATATATATATATATATATATATATATATATATATATATATATATATATATATATATATATATATATATATATATATATATATATATATATATATATATATATATATATATATATATTATATATATTATAATATATATAATATATATAATATATAATCGATACAAATGTAAACTATCGAATGTGAAAAATAGTTTTTTTTTTGTTTTTTTTCATTTCCGCCTTCTGAGGGTTTCTTCAGAAATGATGCGTCCGGTGGCAGTCTTGAACCGGAATTACATTTAAAAAACAAAAGAAATAATTTCAATGAATCGAAAACGCATATTTTGTTATTTTTATTCTAAGCCTACTACGTATCTAATACATAAGTTAAGTACTTAAAAAAAAAAAAAAATTAATAATAATATCAATTGCAAACATTCCTAAAAGCACCTATGAGAATAAATAATTGAAAACATCCATGTTGTATGGGCTGATTTGATAATTTTTTTTTTTTATTTCCTGAAAAGTAGTGATTTTTGCATTCAGTAGTTTGCATTTGTATCGACGATATTATATATATATACGAAGGAAAGATTATAATAGGTGAGGAACAAACTGGTTTGGTATGTTACAAATATCATAGAAAGGGATATTAAAGAGGATATTTTTTATTTACATGTTCTAATAAAAGCCTGAATAAATCATGTTTTTAATTGTTTATGTAAGTTCACATTTCTGAGAAATCACGAAGGCACCCGTAAATTGGGCTTTGATTTCGATATCCCTCTAACTCTCGTCGAAATTAGTAGGTTTCTCGGCTTTGCCCACCAGATATTAAAAAAAAAAATTTGACATTTTTGTAAAACATTATTTGTAACCAGATAAGACAAATTATTCATAATAAATAGTTCGTTGTATATATATATATATATATATATATATATATATATATATATATATATATATATATATATATATATATATATATATATATATATATATATATATATATATATATATATATATATATATATATATATATATATATATATATATATATATATATATATATATATATATATATATATATATATATATATATAAATGTGGTGAGTGGAAAAGATCGAAATTAAAGAAATAATTGAGGGAATTCCTGTTGACGAGGGAATAAACATCGATATTGACGTCACAACTCTTTATAACTGCTGAATTTTGTGAAAGTATCAAAAGAATATTTAATGATAATTATTTTGCAACATTCGCGGTTTTTCTTTATTCTAATATTAATTTTAAATGCAATATATTTCCGTGAATTCTTATTATGTGAATGTGAATTTAAATATCTCTATGCAGAATAGATGTTGTCTTGGGAGAAAGTTTGCACAATTAAAATTTTTTGATAAAACGGGCAATTATGTAGAATGAAATTTTAACCTTATGAATATGTGATCGAAGCAAAATTCATTTTTCATTCACCCAAAGAATATACAATATTTTTTTCTTATTTATGATTAAGTTTAGTCAGGACGCATAAAGTTTATATATTCTTGGCACAATAATTTAAAACAAATGAAATTGTACCAGATTAATATAAGTGCATACTATTAGGAAAAATTTTTAGAATTGAGTTTCCTAGATATCCAGTAACCGGTTTTGTGACCTCAAAATCTTTCCTGAAGGATTTTCTATATCTTATTTGCTCTTTCTTGTATAATCTTTTAATTACAAGACAAAAGTAATACATTACTAATTAAGTGTACGTGTTTTGATACTGAAATACATCATAAAGCATTTTACTTTCTAATATATTCAAAGTTTGATACAGGAAATATTATTTATAAAAGAAAAGTAAGCAAATTGTTTTAACAACAACGGATTATCAAAGTCTGATTACTTTAAATAGATATTACAATATCTACACAGGATACCTTATCTAAATTATATTAAAAACTATACCTCTATCGTTTTCCAACACCTGATGGAGTCTTCTAGTTTTATACAGACCTATTTTTAAAGCATAAAGAACTGCTTTCCCAACACAAGATATTCATTAATAGAATTATTTGAAAACAAAAAAATAAAGAAATTGGTAAATTTGATTTATGTGTCTGAGTATAAAAGAGGTAAATAAACAGTATTTGTAACTAATACTTTTAAAAAGATAATTTTAAGTTGTTATTTTGCTTAACATATTTATGAAACGGACGTGAAGTATGATAAAAAATTACAACACTTTCTCCCTTCAATAAGATTAAGCACACTATATATAATTAAACATTTTGAAACATCTTAAGTGATTTAAAAGCTGTGCAGTGACTGTGCAAGGATTTTGTGGGTTATTCACACACACTCACACACACATACAAAGTTGTGAACAAGTGATAAGAATGAAAAAAAGTCTGCAAAATATGTGAATTAAATTGGTGACTGTGCTTCTTCAAGTTCCTACCAAGAGAGAAGTAAATCTTTAGACGTTCTAAACATGAGCCCACTTGTAATACTGACGCCGAGTCTGAAGCATGTATTTCATGTGTCTCTCTTCTTCATCCTCTTCAAAATCGGTCGGACTGTTTGTTGGCATGGAGATGTGTCTGTGGTGATGGTCATTTTTGTTGTAGTGTGGTTGAGGATGTTGCGTTAGTTGATAGTGGTGATGAAGGTGGTGATTGTTGTCGAAAGTATGAGAGGAAGAAAATGAAGGTGGCGATAAGAAGTCAAAGGTAATCTTGTATAAAGGGTCCATAGAGCATACCCCAAACACAGGTATCTGAAAGGTATGCCATCAGAAAAAGGTAGTATAGGTGCATTCTTTCACATTAGCTTCATAAAAAAAAGTAAAAAGGTTTTAACTTTGTATTATTAGAAAAATTAGAAACCAAAATTACTTGTGTCTCTATTAACTTAAAATGGATAAAAACTAAAGAGGATGATCGGGGAAAATTTTACCACTATCATTATTGTGGGAAACTCTCTGTCGATGATAGTATAGAAAATTTTTACTGTTATTTAAGACTAGGAATTCTATAAATGATTTCTTTTATATAAAGGAAAAGCTACGAAGAATTTTGTGGATGTCCCGATGTTATTATGTAAAGGTAGAGAAAATTCCATGCGAAAATATACCAAAATGAAAAGCTGAAAAATGTTGCTAGAACTTTGTACCAATAACTTTTAGACTATTTTGAGGTTGGTAATGTGATAATATAATTCTGTACCAATTAACAAATCTAATGCAAATACTATGAATACTTCTTTATCATTAAATAAGAAAATACTGTGAAAACCTTGTTACCACTGTGTTGAACTAATAGTTTTTTTTAATGAAAATTGTGAGTTCTGTACTAGATCAATAACTTTATATATAACTTTATAATCGAAAAAAAAAAATGAAATACTTTAAATAAAGAAGGTAATAATTTTATATATATATATTATATATATATATATATATATATAATATATATATATATATATATATATATATATATATATATATATATATATATATATATATATATATATATATATATATATAATATATAATAATATATATATAATATAATATATATAATAATAATAATAATAATGATAATAATAATAATAATAATAATAATAATAATAATATAATAAATAATTGAAGAAGGAAATGAATGTGAGTACAGAAGAAATATTTCTAAAACTTACGAGTACGATGCAGAGGGCGACGATGACGAAGAACAAGGCGTACCAATAATCAACCAACCATCGATGAAGGTTCGCCAATGACTCGTTGCTAAGAAGAATCTTACGCAGTGTTGCTAAAGGACCAGAGGGATCAACCTGGCAACCAAAAATATATAGTATGTCAATGGCAAGTTTAGCAATATAAGTTAGTGAATAAGAAAAATCTTCATCAACTTTCGATTAAATAATTTAGTAGATGAGAAGAGGCGACATTCACTCACCTCTCGGCATTTTTGAAAGACGTCACAGTATCCTTTGTAGTTATCACAGGGAGTTCCTGGTTTGGCGTACATGTCCGGAATGTTGAAAGGAGGAACATTCCAATCGAATGACGATCTGTAAAACGAATTATTATTATTATTATTATTATTATTATTATTAGTAGTAGTAGTAGTAGTCGTTAGTGTTAGTATTTTATTTTAATATTCCAAGGTAAAAATCAAATATTTTAACGTAGGACATTAAATCTCTATAAAATAATGCTTCCGACGTCGACTTTTCAAAGGTCGATTTTTTCTTTCTTTCCTCCTTCGTAATTTTCTTGGACTCTGTCCCCATCAGACAAATTTGGCCTTTAAATGGTAATACCAAAATAAAAGTGACGAACCACTTTGGAACGTCACTTATTCTTATAAAGATTTTTTTCCTTTTGGTCTTTTGTATATTTTTCTTGTACTGTTACTACCACTCATCAATCGTTTTAAAGCGATGGAGATTAAAATTATAACGAAAATTTGACGTCGGAAGAGAATTCCGCAGAACAGAGGTGGCTAGAAAAACGTAGACTGTCCTACATCGAATAATCCTAGAGTGAGTTACCCAGAAATTCATGTGATGATGCTGCAACTCTTGTGCGATGGTGTAGTAAAGGAAAGATAATGAGAGTGTTTAGCTCTCTCAAGGACCTAGTGCTTTATTATAGTATCTGTAACAAAGAAATAGAACGCCAAAGTCATGAACCAAAGATAAAGAGTCAAAGAAGTTAGAAAGCAAAACAGAATATAAATATTTTCGCCTTGGGTTCTACCATATCCAAAAGACGGGTAAAACTGAAGGAGCTTTCCAGATGTGAAGAGCAGTAGTCCATAAAAGTGGAGAGTATCTGTGATAGGGGAAAACATGTAGCATTATGAATAAAGGTTTCAGCTTCCTTAATAGAGCCAGAGCAACCAATGTGATAAAGATGGTTTCCAAGACATTTTTTTTATATTCAAAATATACAAATTGAGAGAAAAAATCTAATTGCCATTGTTAACGTAACACTACGATTGTCATCACACTAAGTTGGAAAGCAAAGTGACTGAGAAACCTTTCTGTTTATACAAACAAAAACCCACAATACGCACACATAGGAATTAGCGTGAGAAAATTTGTGAAGTTTAGCGCAGAATTTTTTGTTCAAAGTAATCAACTTATGGGAAGATTTTTTTCACCAATCTTTGTCTTCATTTGTAAAAAATTTGTTTTATCTAGAGAGTTCATGGAAATTTTGGGGGAACTTTGATAGTCAAAGTCCCCACTGTACTCTCATGTAAAATCAAACGTATATTAAAAGAAATTGCTACTCACAGACACGGCTGATCTTCTCCTGGTAATTTGCAACATAGTTCGCAAGATTTTGTATCTGGATCTCCAGGTTCCTCTTTCGCACTGACACGAATCTAAACCATAGGCGATGCAGATGGACCCTGTGCATTCCCCTTTGAAACAGACGAATTCGTCTTTGCAAATTGTCTGAAAAAGAAGAAACAATTGAAATAAATATTTATTCAATTATAAAAGAAATCTGAGTTTCAGTTTATTTGAAGCTTGTTAGTGTTAAGGATTCTTACAGTTTTATTTGTTTTACTTTTTAACTACTCAAATAAATACAAGTTGTTTCATGTCAAGTTTTCTTTGATAGTTTGAACAATTTTTTTTTGTGTTAAGGTGATGTCAAAATAAGACGAGCGAGCTGTGTTTATTGACTAAAGAATCGAACCAACTCCCATAGTTTATTTCATGAAAATATATATTTTAATCTACTTAAAAATATGTTCTAACCTTATTTGGTTTATTAATAGAGGGAGGACAGTAAGGACTAGACCCGCCGCAGAATGACGCATCCCTACAGCCGTTATCTTCTCGACAAAGGTCTCCCTGTTTCAAACTGCAATCCTTTGTGCAACATGGTCCCTGAGAAGGAGAGCAGATTTTACCTGGCCTTAGAGTGCATGGCTTGTGATTCCGGGGATGGTTTGTTACCATTGGATAACAACAGGACTCTTCACAATCCTCTTGCCAACCGCAGTCACACTCTTCGCCTTCTTCTACCACTCCGTTCCCACAAATTGCTCTTTGAGGTTCAGTGAAACAGCCTTTCGCGTCACGGGCTTTTGAGTTAAGAACACTATTTATTTGTTTTAGAGAGCAAGGAGAAAACTTATTGTTGTTTTGCTTGTCTCCTGACGTAGCTCTGAAAAATAATTAAAGGTTTTAAAGATGCTTTCTCATTACTTATAGAAAGAACTCTCATTGTCGTCTTAATTTCAATCAAAATTAAACAATTAATTTTACGTTTAGAACAATTCTTCAAAGACCATTTTAGCAATTTTAAAACAGGAAAAACTTGTTAATATTCTGCTTCTGTTTCACAGAGAAGTTTTTATCTAGTAAAGCCAATCCTGACTTTAATGAAAAAGAAGAAAAGATAGAAGCACCACTCAAACACACACACACACACACACACACACACACACACACACACACACACACACACTCGCGCACACGCACACTCACACAGTTCTCCAAAGTTAAAGAATTTAAAAGCGTTTCGTTTCGACGTCAGAAACACATTTCTCCATTCAGTCAATGAAAATTTCGAATATTTTTCTACTTTACTACTATAGGAGTATTACAATGTTAAGACAATACTCTCCCTCTATATATATATATATATACATATATATATATATATATATATATATATATATATATATATATATATATATATATATATATATATATATATATATATATATATATATATATATATATATATATATATATATATATATATATATATA
>SEYY01001119.1:158989-161489 GCA_009176605.1 Armadillidium nasatum | reverse complement strand
TATATATATATATATATATATATATATATATATATATATATATATATATATATATATATATATATATATATATATATATATATATATATATGTGTGTGTGTGTGTGTAGGTGAATGTTTGTGTGTGTGCGTGCACTCATGTGTGTGAAGTTATTTATGTGTGTGTGCCTGTCTGTGTTTTTATTTTTTATTTTTTTTTTGGGGGGGGGAGAAAAGAACTGGAGATTTAAATCGAGGAAAATACAAAAAATGTTTTTAACATAATTTTACTAATATTTATTCAAAGATTGACGACATCCTTTCGAGATTTTTCATTTTCATCTTCAGCTTTTATTTCCTCAACGAAATCAAGAAATCTTTTTTGGAATATACTTTAGATAATTGTTCAAAAGGAATGCAGAAAATTAAATCAATGCAGTTCATCTAATAATTTGATGAGGGAATATGGTTTGGTCTTAAACAAATGCTCAATAAAATGACTATTTTTCAAAGACATTTTAAAGAGGTGAAATCTTTGTGCTGAAGATAATTTTTTTTTTTTCATAAAAAAAAAATATATTTTTTAGAACTAAAACTTAATTAGAAGAAGTGTCCGTGTTTATCTACCTGCAGAAGGAAAAAATATAATGATGGGAAAGGAAAGGATAAAATAATAGACAACAATATGATTTCTTCTCAGGAAAAATATTTTTCAATTTTGATGTCTTGAGCATTTGCTTCGCATTGCGTTCCCTTTGCAGTAATTCTAAATCTTTCTGAGAAAAGTGACTGAAGGTGAAAAAAAACTTTAATATGAGAATCCTCACGATTCGTCCAGTGAAGAAACGCCGTCTTCGCCGTCATGTTCGATATCGAAATATACAAATAAAAGAGAGAACACATCTGTTCCCGAACAATAAAAAATGAAAAGAATAATACTGAAGGAAAGTTTAAATGAGGGAATAAGATGCAAAGCCTGTCTTGTTCCGCCTTCAGGGGGGGAATGGACGGGGGGTGGAGGGGTGGCAGAAGGGGGTAGGAAGAGGCTGATAATAAAAGTATATCATGTGAAGACAAAAAGTCAAACAAACGCACGCATGAAAAGAAACAAATCATAAATAAAAGCAGAGACTTTCACACAACTCCTTCAAGTAATAGTAAAAAATATATATATATATATATATATATATATATATATATATATATATATATATATATATATATATATATATATATATATATATATATATATATATATATATATATATATATATATATATATATATATATATATGAGAGACGGAGCTATTATTACTTTTATAACATTTATATTTCAGAAAATCTTTTTTGTAAAGAAGTATAAAAAAAATTTTGAAAATTGAAAAAATAATGGGCGTACTTTACAGAAAAAATCTGAAATGCTTCAATAAAAGAAAACTCATCAACAGAATTCGAACCGCATGTGTGTGTGTGTGTGTGTGTGTATGTGCGCGCGTCTGTATGTTTGACCTAAAACAAATTTTTTTTTATCTCAAATCGTACTCATTAAAATCATCTTAAAAGAAAAAAGTTTCAACCCAATTGCACAAAACTTTCAGACTTATTACTTGTGTCCTCACCTGATCCTCCTCGTTACCTGTGCCCTCATCTGGCCCTCCTCATTATTTGTGTCCTCACCTGATCTTCCTCATTACCTGTGTCCTCACTTGGTCCTCCTCGTTACCTGTGTCCTCATTTGTCCTTATCTGGACCTCCTTGTTACTTGTGTCCTCATCTCGTCTCCTTCTTTACCTGTCCCCTCATTTGGTCCTCCTCGTTACCTGCCCACATCTAGACCTTCTCGTTGTACGCAGGAATCTTCCACCGAGTAATTATAACGGTTTAAATATAATTAATTTTAATTACAATTAAAAAACCAATTTATTTCCCCAATGTTTAATTATATTCAATTGCAAGTATAATTATAACATTATCCAATCACCAACATATATAATATATATATATATATATATATATATATATATATATATATATATATATATATATATATATATATATATATATATATATATATATATATATATATATATATATATATATATATATATCAATTTTAACTCTGGTGGGCAAAGGCCAGAGGCCTACCTAATTTTCACTAGAGAAAGAAGCAAATCAGGATCCTGATCAGATTAAAGGCCGACATGTCCCGAGACACGGCGTTTGAAGGTGTATAAGTCACAGGAAGTTGGGAAAATAGATGAAGAGAATGTGATCCAGACTTTACCAGTAGAGTACATGTAAGATTGAGCATAGCGGTTAAGTCTGGGATCAAAGAGTTAGGCAGAGAAAGGATGAGACTGTGTAGAAAGACGTGCCGTATGAGCTCTTCCCAAAAGAGGAGGTATGCGACGAGAGAGTACAGAAGAGCAATGTCCGCTGTAATAGTGGTAGTATAAAGAAAGTGACGCAAAAATTCGACGGGGAGAAAGAGATTAGAGAGAATTAGTGAGAGTAGGAGAGTT
>SEYY01001119.1:141489-143989 GCA_009176605.1 Armadillidium nasatum | reverse complement strand
TGTTTTTGTTTTTATTTTATTTTTATTTTTTTATTTGTTTTTTTTAAATAATTTGAGTGTCAATAATAAAAGAAATTTATTGTGATGAGATTTGTTTTGATTATTTGTTATTTTTTTTATTTATTTATTTATTAGTGACAAGGCATTGAGATTACAATTCCGTTTCATAAAATAAAAAATAATAATTGTATGAAAGTATGAGGTAAGATTCATGGACCAAGCACGACAAAAGTCCAAAATGGACCTTTTATTTTTTTATTTTTTTTTTTTTTTACAGAACGCCACCACTCAGAGGCAGAGCCCTTTTCAAGGAGGGTCCACAACTTTTAAGGCATATTATTAATGATTTTGGTGTTGAATCATTTATTGTAACTTTAATATCACCTACTTATGTGTATAAACAAATAATAGAAGAAGAAGAAGAAGAAGAAGAAGAAGAAGAAGAAGAAGAAGAAGAAGAAGAAGAAGAAGAAGAAGAAGAAGAAGAAGAAGAAGAAGAAGAAGAAGAAGGACTCTTTGATTTTCTTCAGCAAGTGGATAACTGTGACAATGAAATATGAAAAGTTGACAAAGAACTTGTACTTATTCTTCATGTATTGTATTAACGTTTTCAGTGGACGATATAAGTTATTTCGTTACACTGTTAAATTAATTATGAGTTCTTTTCAAAAAGTAGCTAAAAAGAGTTAAAATTGTTGTTTAAAGGGAAATCCTTTTGTTGTGAATATTATCTTTTGTGAATTCATCGCCAGGAGTGATTGGATAGAAAAGTGTGAAATAAAACTAGAAATCATTTTAAGTTTGGAACTGAAGTTAATACCCGAGACTGAAGAAAAGTTTAGCGATTCGGGAAGTTCTCGCAGTTTGTAGTGAATAAAATATACTGTAATAATTTTGTTATCCAATTAATCAGAAATAAATGCTAAATGAATCCATATTTTGGCTTTGAAACTACAATCAAAATGAAAAGTGCTTTTTTTAGCAGCTCATGTAATTTATTTTACAGATATTTAAGAAAAATCAAATTCGAACTAAAGAATATTTTTGCAAAATAAAATTTGAGGTTAAAAAAATTCATTTTATGAAAAGAAAATACAAAAATACTCTTCTACAATTTCAAAAATAAATACAAGGTGTTTGATTTGAAATATAATGGGAAAGATTGTTTAATTTTTCAATGTGATTTCTTGTAAAAGAAATATCTCATCATATGAGTGAGATTGTGAGAGCTTCTCTTTTCTTCGTCCTATGACGAATACTAATTAGAAGAGAAAAGGATAATATTCAATGCCATCAAACACAAATGGAAAAGCAATAATAAACACCTCTCTTCCTGTAGGAATGGTACTCGTATATGTATACATTTAAACGTTAGTACTAATGTGTAAAATTTATTATAACATAAAAAAGTAAGCCAAAAAAATTTCAATTTGAATGAAGAAGCAATTTGAAAATCCCCCCCAAAAAGTTCTAATAATAACTTAATAAATCAACCGAGAGGGGGCAAGAACATTTCAACTCTTTTAAACTTTTTTCAGCATTTTTTAATAAGTCAGCATTTTTTGCGTGTATGTGTAAAACACATACACGTACGTACATGCAAATACTTACACTCAAGGTCGGTTAAGTTCTATTATTTCCTGCTTTATAACTTCCACTCTTTTATTGTATTGGAATGATGTAAAAATTGGATACAGGATATTAGAATAATGAAGCGTACATATCTGTGTGTGTGTGTGTGTGTGTGTGTGTGTGTATGTGTACTTATCATTTTACTCAGTTACGAAGGAACTCTTCCTGAAAAGGATCTTCAAATAAATTTGTTTGTACTGCATCAATTCAATTTTTCATACAAGCCACACACACATACACACACACACAACACACACACACAGCACACACACATACAATATATATACTATAATATATATATATATATATATATATATAAAATAGAGTATTATATATATAATATATATATATATATTATATGGAGAGAGGGGAGAAAATGTGAAATTGGTTGAATTCTCCGAAGATCGTTAATCTTTGTCTAAAACTTAATTTTTAAGCTATATTAAAAACACAATAACCTTTTTATTTATTTCCTTTATTTTTAAATTGATTCTCACAAGAAATAAAAAGAGGAGAAAGAGAAAGAGAGGGGAAGATAAGGAAAAAGATGGAAGAGAAAAAAGAAAGAGAAGATCAGGAGAGAGAGAGAGAGAGAGAGAGAGAGAGAGAGAGAGAGAGAGAGAGAGAGAGAGAGAGAGAGAGAGATTAAAAATAAAAGAATAATAAGCTTTGTTTCCCGATTAATAATAAAAACCTTTAATCGGTTAGAAATGAAAGCAAAAAAAATGCCTTTAAACAATGTTTAAAATCTTTAATGGAATTTTTATAAGAATTTTACAATTGAAAGAAAATGATTTACAAAGTCCAAAAATGCTTTTGGCACCAATTCAACTTTTCAACTTTGTTCACATTTACGCAAAAAATTATA
>SEYY01001119.1:112500-125000 GCA_009176605.1 Armadillidium nasatum | reverse complement strand
TTATATTTATTTAATTAAAAATCAAAAAAATAAAAAAAAAAAAATTTATTTATTTATTTTTTTTTTTTTGGCACCAATTGATTCAGATTCTAATTTTTATATAATATATATATATATATTATATTATATATATATATATATATATATATATATATATATATATATATATATATATATATATATATATATATATATATATATATATATATATATATATATATATATATATATATATATATATATATATATATAATATATATATAAGGAAAAAAAAAAAAAAAAAAAAAAAAAAAAAAAAAAATGTTTTTTTTTTTTTTTTTTTTTTTTTACTTTATTTTACTTTTTTTTTTCAATGTTTTCCAACAATTACTTCCTTTAATTTCACCATTCCCCCTTTAGCACACTTGCCATCACGATCATATGACAATGTCGGCTTTTGATCTGGAATACTTATCCTCTTCGTTCTCTTATTCTAACCATTAATTCTCGAGTTATAGGAAAATAACAATTTAATAATAATAAGAATAATGTATTTTATTATTATTATTTTTATTATTATCTTAAAATAACTAGTATAAAAGATTAGAATAATAAGTAATAATAATAATAATAATAATAATAATAATAATAATAATAATAATAATAATAATAATAATAATAATAATAATAAAAATAATAATAATAATAATATAAATAATAATAATGTGTATTAAGCAAATTTTCTTCAATAGCTCCCAGTCTCTGTCACCAATTTGCCACTCCCGTTATCATTTCCCACCCTCATTACTTGACCCCCCTCCCCTCTCCCCCTCTCCCCCTCCCCTCCCCCAAAGTCATTTCTCATAAATTGCTGTAACTTCAAAATAAGAATCGTAATTCAGTAATTAATAACGGAAAAACTTATTGAAACTGTTTTTACAGTAATATGGTTCAGGCTTCACAATATATTATATATATATATATATATATATATATATATATATTATATATATATATATATATATATATATATATATATATATATATATATATATATATATAATATATATATATATATATATATATATATATTATTACGGAATCGTGCAAAATCTATCCCTCGTAACACTAAAAACTATTTTCTCCGTAGAAAATGCAATAATCTTTCTGGCTCCTCTTCTTCACGCTCTTTCTGGCATTTTGCAAAAAAATGTCAACTCAAACTTTGCTTCTTCCTCTTTCTCTCCTCTAGTATCTTCTGACGGTTCAACTTCCGTTTTGCCTTCCTCTAAAGCTGAATTCTTAGCTCAAACTTTACCTCTTTTCAACCTTAGACGATTCCGGTGCTGTTCCTCCTCCTTCAACCCCCTCCAACTCATTTATGCCTAACATTGTAATTTCTTTTAAAGATGTCATTTCCGCTCTCTCTGATCTAAACACTAAGAAGGCCTACGGTCCTTATGGTATCCCTCCTATGGTTCTCAAAACTTGTGCTTCTGAGCTTGCACCCTGCCAGTGGTAAACTATTTCAAATATGTCTTTCTACTTCAACCTTCCTTTCTTACTAAAAACGTGCGCTCATTCAGCCTGTGCCGAAAAATTTGGAACCCCTCTCAACCCTCTAACTATCGTCTAATTTCTTTAAACTTCGTTAAATAATAGTCTTCGAAGTTATCCTTAACAGAAAGTTTTGGAAACATCTCAATTCTTCTAATCTTATCTCTGATCGCCAGTATGGCTTTCGTAAAAAAACGCTCTACTGGTGATCTTCTTTCCCTTCTCTCTGACACTTGGTCATCCGCTCTTTAGCTGTTGATAGAGTCTGGCACAAAGCTCTGATTTCCAAACTTCTCTCTTTCGGAATCTATCCTTCTCTCTGATTTCCTTTCTGGTCTTTCAATAAATAGTGATGTTCCTCAAGGATCTGTCCTATCACCAACACTTTTTCTGCTTTCCATTAATGACCTTATCTGTTACTTCATCTCCTATCCATTCCTATGCCAATGACTCCTCCCTTCATTACTATTTTCAATTTGAAAAGGCACCCCTCTCAACAACAGTTAATAGACGAAAGGAGGGTAGCCATGGAGCAACTAACCTCTAATCTATCTTTCATTTCAAATTGGGACAGAGAAAATAATGTAGTTTCAATGGCATCAAAACTCAATTCCTCCATCTCTCTACTCGACACAATCTTCCACACAAGAATGAATATTTTCTTCGAAAACACACAACTCAAACCTTCATCTCTCCTTAATATTCTTGGGGTTTCTTTTTCTCGTGATCTTTCTTGCATGGAAAGATCACATTACTTCAGTTTCTAAACAAGCTTCTAAGAGGTTGGGTTTTCTGAGGTGCCATCAAAACTTCTTCACACCACCCCAGTTGCTTGCTCTTTATAGGGGTGTTGTTCGCCCCTGTATGGAGTACGCTTCACATATCTGGGGTGGTTCCACACATACAGCTCTCCTCGAAAAGGTAGAGTCTAGCTCTTTTCGTCTCATCAACACTCCTACTGTCACTAATTCTCTCCAATCTCTTTCTACCAGTCAAATGTTGCATCAGTTTCTCTATTCTATCTCTTTTGAACCCACTAGTAGCATACCTCCTTCTTTGAGAAGAGCTCGTGCGACACGTCTTCCTTCACAGTCTCATCCTTTTTCTGTCCAACTCTCTGACCCTAGACTTAACCGCTATGCTCAATCTAACATGTGCTTTACTTTTAAAGTCTGGAACACACTCTCATCATCTATTTTCCCAACTTCGTATAACTAATACACCTTCAAACACTGTGTATCAGGACATGTTGGCCTTTAATTCTGACCAGGTTCCCGATTTGATCCTTGCTGTGGTGGAAATTAGGTAGGCCTCTGACCTATGCCCTCCAGAGGTTAAATAAGTAAATATATATATATATATATTATATATATATATATATATATATATATATATATATATATATATATATATATATATATATATATATATATATATATATATATATATATATATATTATATATACTTTGGAAATAAGTTGTAAAATTTGTTTTTAATTTAAACTTTGAAAAACTTTTGTAGCTTCTTTTTTTGGGAGCTTTTTATATAGGTTAAAATTTATAGGAAAAAGAAATCTCATGACGAAAGATCCTTCTCATCTCCAGGAAATTCTAACTACCTTCTATTCTGAAGAAAATCTATCACATAAAACAAATATCCCCTATATATATATATATATATATATATATATATATATATATATATATATATATATATACATATATATATATATATATATATATATATATATATATATATATATATATATATATATATATATATATATATATATATATATATATATATATAATGGAATGGTTTTCTGCCTAAGCCCCACGCAAGAGGGATTATTTAATCTAATAGGGATGTTCTTTGCAGCATCAAACTGGAATAATTTTCATCCAGACGTTACATCCGAAATATCGAACATTCGCTCCAATATTCGCATCCACATTACGTTTGAATCGCAAAGGCTTAAAATGTCTCATTGTGAAGGTCGCATAATAAAGATGGAAGGATGAAAGGAAAGAAGGAAGGTAGGGTTAATTACAGTGAAATATGTTAAAAATATAAATAATGAGGAAGAAAATGTCAAACTACGAATAAAAAAAAGTTTTCTCTCTCTACTGGACATTATGACTCATCCAATGACAAAGGATGAGTTGTTAAACCACTTTATGAAATCTAGTGACGTCACGATAACTTCAAATAATGACGTCACATCAGGATGAATTGGTCATCCTCTACACAGGACTCACAAATGTCCCTGTCGTTTACGAACACGAAAGTTGACCACTGGAGCATTTTTGTTTTATTTTTTTTTTATTGCGCAGAAAATCATCGAATGGATGACGTATATAGTTAAATGAATTATGATTGGCTAAGAGCTTCACCAATCAGTAAAAGTCATATCAGTCATACATATTAATCATACTAATTTGAAAAGTGTTCTGGAACACAACTAAGTCATGCCAATGTTAAATTAACTCGGAAAAATTCATTAAAAACACTGAAAGAACTTTTTAAAAAAATTTAAAAATAAAAAAATAAAAACTGCTTTCAAAAGGTCACGTTTCAATGTTTCAGAAGTGAATTGCAAAAATGTCTTCCATGCGATATATTTTAAAAATAATAATAATAATAATAATAATAATAATAATAATAATAATAATAATAATAATAATAATAATAATAATAATAATAATAATAATAATAATAATAATAATAATAATAATAATAATAATAATAATAATAATAATAGCCACAAAAATTTATTTTTATTATCATCATCAGTATTATTATTATTATCACTATTTTTATATTTGAAAACGTGAGAGAGTTGCAACAGGTCAAGTTTTCCAGAATTTAAAATTTTCTTGTTTTTCTTTCATTTTTTTTAAATATAATTTAATTTAATTTGACCAAAGTAAAAATACGAAAGGAAAAAAATTAAAATCGTTATTTCAATTTTTCGATTTTTAGATATTTAATAATAATTTTAATTTAACAGCACATTTTATTCTTAATCATTTCCTTAATTTTCTAAAAAAATTATATATATATATATATATATATTATATATATATATATATATATATATATATATATATATATATATATATATATATATATATATATATATATATATATATATATATATATATATATATATATATATATATATAATAATATAAAAAAAAAAAAAAAAAAAAAAAAAAAAAAAAAAAAATAATAATATATAATATATAATAATAATAATAATAATAATAATAATAATAATAATAATAATAATAATAATAATAATAATAATAATAATAATAATAATAATAATAATAATAATAAGTTAAAAAAAAAAATAAAAAAAAAAAAAAAAAAAAAAAAAAATAAATAAAAAAATAAATACAATAAAAATTCAAAAGATCATGCAAAGGCATACCTGCAGAAGCTCCTGAAGCAAACTGCAGAAGTAAAACTACAGTTATGATGAGAAAACTCCAGGAAATAATAACACCTCGCGAAAAATTTTTAAAAACTGGAATGGGCGACCCAGGCGCTCCTAATAAGGAGCCCGTGGCCCAGTGTTTAGTTTTCTGGGGGCCACACATGAAGACCCCCAGTTATTGTAAAAGTTGTCCCACTCCACTATACCCTCCTCTGCTATACAGAATACCTCATACTTGAGGCTTGTATTGACACAACGTCCCATACTTATGATATTCTAAATTGTATCCAGGTCCATTTTGTACACTTTTTGAAGTGTCCATTCAAAAATATAACGAGAAACAAGAAGTATAAAATAGAGGACTTTGAAATTATAATTGCAAGATGCATTTATTGGTAATTATAAGAATTACTGTTACGTTCTTACTTAACCTTCATTTTGCAGACAAGAAAAAAAAAAATTTATCAAAGGTAATCACAAAAAAAAAATATGAATCAACTTGAAAATGCCACTTGCATTTCGTTATGATAGAGAATAAATAATATTCTTTTTCGTTTAAAAAAAATCTGCTACAAACTTCAGCGAGTTCACTTGATTTAGTAATTTAAGCCAAAATTCAATAGATTTATCGCTTCAGTTATGAAAAATAAATAATGTAAATAAAATTATTCAATAACTGTTTGACTATTAGTGGCAACCACTAGCATAATCTAAAAGTCTAAAATCCAACACCCATCACCTTCCACTGCTTGATTATAACTGGAATGAGTAGCTTTGTGCTCTATGTTTTGGAGGTCGAACAGCTGAGACCTGTTCCAGAGATAGTTGCCAGTTTGTTGCTTTTTGCTCTCATAAAATTTCGTGGAAAATCGAGATCTTGTTTATAAAAGTAACTGTTTTTTTTAAATGAAAAAAAAAAAAACATTACTGAGAACCTAATTAATCCATAAAATATAACAATAACAATTCTTTAACTGTAAATAAATTATCAAAATAATTGTCAGAGAATAGAGAAAGAGGAAAATGTGAAATCTTATTGCAAGCTTTGCGATAATGAAAAAAAAAATTTTGTTGCTGCAAACGGCCGCCTCCTCCTCAATGAAATGTAGAACATTTTTATGATTTGCAAGATTCCATATCTCCTTAATAGCAGTATATTAAAACGTTCTAATGATATTTACCTACAAAAATGAATGACATGAAAAAACATTCCAAAAAAAAAAGTTTTTTTTTTTAAATATATACATAAATTGGTAAAAATCTAAAAAATTTACAATCTTGAAGCGTACTGGATCAAGTTAATTTAAATTGTATTTTCACATCAATATATAAGACAAAATAAATGAGGTCAATGTTAATAATTTTGACCACTTTTAAAGAAACTTACATGAAATTACAGTTCTTGTGAGGGGAAATCTGATGGTTCTTCATCATCGATTTTCGGTAAGAATGACGCATGCGCAAAAAAATACAAAAAAGTTTTCTTAGCATCAGAAAATGATTATTAAATATGTAAACAATGACACGTGTTTAAGTACTTATAAATTCTTTTGATATTAAATGATTTTTGGAAGGTGCATTTAAGGAATTAGTTCTTGTGTTTGGTTGCTCTGCAACTCTTGAAGAGAGAGAGAGAGAGAGAGAGAGAGAGAGAGAGAGAGAGAGAGAGAGAGAGAGAGAGAGAGAGAGAGAGAATTGGTTTTGTTTGTGAAAATTACCTTTCCAATTTTTTTTTACTTTTAATTTTACAGAAGATTTCCGAGCAGGAGTGACTCACCTCATATAAAATTTATAACCACAAAATATTTACTTCTGTTTACGGGAACAGAAATTTCTAAGAACTGGAATCTGGAAAATTGGAATCAATTTTCCAAAATAAAAGAGGGAAGGAATTGGGGCAGGGGAGAGAGGGAGGGGGAGAAAGTATTCGGAATATTCCAATTAGGATTAATAAAAAATTGACACTTCTAAGAAGAGATTTTGAATGTAATATTTATGTCATGCTTAACACTCTTCATTTCTTAGAATTATCAAAATTTTATTGTTATTATTACCATTATTATTATTATTATTATTATTATTATTATTATTATTATTATTATTATTATTATTATTACTATTATTATTATTATTATTTCAGAGGCCTAAATGAAACCAATAAAAGTTGGGAAAGGCCAGTTACATTTACAATTAATCAAAGGTCGACATGAACCAATACATGACGTTTGAAAGTTTTTAAATCATGGAGAATAGGAAAAATAGAAGAAGGAAGAGTGCTGCAGCCTTTAACAGCACAGTACATGTAAGAATGAGCATAGCTGTTTAGTCTGAGGTTATAGAGTTGGAAAGAAAAAAAATCTGTAGAGAGACAGGTATGATAAACACTCTTCAAAGGAGAAGTTATGCCACTTTAGAGTTGAGAAGAGCAGCGTCTGTGGTAATGTCGATAGTAAAAGGAGAATGATGTAAAAGTTCAATGCAGGAAAGAGAGAGGAGAGAATAAATGAGAATAGGGAATTGATTAAGAGAAAAGCCTTAGACTCCACCCTTTCCAGCAGGATTGTGTTTGTGAAATCACTCCAGAAATGAAATGAATTCTCTGCATAAACGAAGCCTCTAAATAAAGCAACAACTTTAGCTGTGAACAGAAATTCTGAAGTGCTTCTCAAAAGACGTAATAATATCTTTGAAGTTTCCTTAGTAACAAAAATAAAGTTATCCTTCCAAGAAAAAAAATCACGAGAGAGAAAAGGAAATGCCAAAATTATCATGAACAGAGCAATTTTACAATATATATATATATATATATATATATATATATATATATATATATATATATATATATATATATATATATATATATATATATATATATATATATATATATATATATATATATATATATATATATATTTGAATCCGTATCCGGAAACCGCATCCTAATCCACTTGCTTGAATATTTCAAATCCAAATAATTATGAATTCCACGAATTCGTATATATATATATATATATATATATATATATATATATATATATATATATATATATATATATATATATATATATATATATATATATATATATATATATATATATATATATATATATATATATATATATATATATATATATATATATATATATAGTAGTAAAGGGGGCACTTTCGACAGAAAAATGGCATAGCGGTCTTTTCTGCAATTGGGCGCAATGTTGCAATCTCAAGGACCTTCCAGACCTTTTTTGTCGGTTCACGAACCCGGTCCCCCTCCCCCTCCCCCCCCGAATCGAATAGATTTCAACCGAACTGAACCTCAGAAGAAGATCAGGAAAGAGAATGAGTTGAACGTAGCAATTCTGCAAGCTCAGGAAACTTCCTGAAACCGATTTTGAGGGGTTCAAGGGGCCTCACAGGAGCCCGTTCCCCCGTCTTGTGTCCAATTTTGGTTTCAGGAAAGAGCGTGAGGTTGATTTGAGTGGAGTTATTTGCAATTGCAAATCAAAATCCCGTTAGGCCATTTTTCTGTTCAAAGTGACCCCCTTACTGTTATATATATATATATATATATATATATATATATATATATATATATATATATATATATATATATATATATATATATATATATATATATCCTTTGTTGGGCAAAGGCCAGAGGTCTACTAAGCACCCGAATGGGGAATTCTCGGGACTGTTCAAATTTAGAACCAACATGCCCTAATACACGGCATTGGAATGTATGAAAGTCAAAGGAAGTCGGGAAAATATATAAAGAGAATGAGTTTCAGACTTTATAAGTGGAGTACATGTAAGTATAGTGCTGAAATCTGGTGTTAGAGAATTGGAAAGAAAATGATGAGACTTTAAAGTAAGACGAAATGGTGTGCGACAGGAGACCAGAAAGAGCAGTATCCTTTGTAATTGGAAGAAAGTAAGAGCAAACTAGTTTGTGAGAAGAAAATTCCTACATTCCACATTTTCAAGGAGATCTGTGTAAATGGAACTGCCACAGATGTGTGAAATATGCTCCATACAGGAACGAACAGCCACCTTTTAAAGAACAAGCAACTGGAGTGGAGAGAAGAATTTCAAAATCGCCTCAGAAGACCGAACTACTTTGAAACCTGCTTAGAAAAAGAAATAGTGTAATCCTTCCAGGAAAGATCACGAGAAAAAGATACACCGAGAATATTTAGAACAAATGAAGGTTTGAGTTGTTTGCTTTTTAAGATGTCAAAGTTGTGTGGAACAATATGTAGAGTAGAAAGATGGACGAACTGACTTTTTGAGGTACTGAAAACAACTATGTTTTCTCTGTTCCATCAAGAAACTCAAGAACGATCAGAGTTTAATTGCTCCAAGGCTACCCTCCTAGCGATAATTAATTACTGTTGGGTGAGACGAACTTCAAAATGAAAGGAGTAATGGAGGGTTGAGTCATCGGTTTAGGAGTGGATTAATGATGAAATAACAGAGAGAAAGTCAATTATGAAAAACAGAAAATTTTTTGGTGATAGAACAGATATCTTAGGAATAAATACTATTAACAGACTTAAAGGATGAACGGTGGACGTCTTCAAAAACTGTTATAGAAATACCTGGAAGGAAATCAGGCAGACGGCCACAAAGAGAAGGAAAGATACCGAAAGAGAGAATTTTAAAAATCAAAGCATTTTTGACATGCTCTGTCGCAGATGTTCTTAATTTAAGGAGCGCATCTCCCCCTGTGGACGCATGCTAAACCCTAAGAAAAACAAGGCAGACAAATTTGGGGTTAACCCCATAATTTCTCGCAAAAACATTCAACCTTCAAACAAGCCCATTTCACTGTATTAATAATAATAATAATAATAAATAGAGAAGGGCGTGACCTTATAGAGTAGAATAAAAAGGGGTTATGGGCCTCAGAAGATTGAGAATCGCTGCTCTATCGAAATCTTTTTGATATGTTTAGTGCCACAACAAAATATTCAGAGAAATGCAGTACAGCAGAGTACCAAGAGTCAGAGAAAAGAGATAGAAGATCACCAGTAGATTGTTTCTTACTAAAAACAACGCTCCCTCATTACACCTTTCGAAATAAATTCTCTTGATATTTCTTTTTTCGTATTCAACATTAATAAAGTAAATTATAAGCAAAAATTGAAAGTTAAAATTAAAATAAATATAAGAACAGGAAACAACAATCCTGGAGTTTGCAATACTCACTCAAAATTGATGGGGGTTCATGTCACAGTTTATGCTGAGAAGGAACGCAATGGTGGTGAAATGTGTGAGGTCAATTACTTTTTACACTTGACATTATAGAAAAGAGATACTATACTAAAGTCACGTCCCAGATATAGAGGGTCAAGGGGGTTTAAAAGTAGGTGACAGTTTATTAGTCGTCGACTTTTAGCCTTAATTAAACTCAATCCTAACCGAAAGACGATCAAAGATGAGGCTCCTATCATCTCTCCATTGAGAGAACAGTATTCTATTCATGGGTGAATAAGATCTCTAAATAATTGGAGTAACTGTTCAGAAGGAAAAAATTTCCCAACCCTAATTGAACTCCTATCTTCTTTGAAGCCGCCATAGTAACCGTTGTGTAATGAGGTTGCGAAGACAATTTGTTGTTTATGTTCAAGCCAAGAATGTTTCTGTTGTTCAAATGTGGGACATGATGACATAGAATAGTTGGGAGATGTTTTCAGGAGAGAGGTGTGAATAAGTTAAGTTTTTAAAAGAGTTGAATTTCACTATGTTGAGGTGATCCCCTGGGAAATCCCATTCAGATCGGCAAGATGTCAACAATAGATGTAAAAGAGGGAGCAGGTTTGAAATGAGTGGAAAAATGGATAGTTGAGCCATCGGCAAAAAAATGAATGGAGTTAGAAATGTTGCTGAGAAGAACATTAATGAAAAGTAAGAATAACGATAGATCGGAACCTTCAGGAACACCACAATTAACAGGAAAAGAGGAAGAGGTCACTCATCAACAAGTGCAGATATGAAACGATCTGAGAGAAAACTAGACACGAATAAGCAAAGAGAAGGAAGAAACCCAAAGGAAGGGAGCTTAGAGAGAAGTGACATTTTTGAAATAAACTGTCAAAAACTTTCGATATCTCAAGAGACTCCAGAAAGGACTCCCAGTACTCCCAAATGGCTGACGACCATAAATCAATGAAATAATAGAATATCTCATCAGTAGACTTCAAGCGTCGAAAGCATTACTGAAAATCTGAGAGAAGTGAATGAGATTACAGATTATCCAGGAAATAAAAGTTGAGGAGAGCTTCAAAAATTTTAGACAGAATACGATTGGGAGCTATAGGACGATTACTAGAAGGATTAACGTCTACCTTTCTTTGGAATCGACTGAACATATGATCGCTTCCAGTAGAGAGGGAAAGTATTAGTATTAAGGCATAGAGAGTAAAGTTGAAGGAGGATAGGCACTAGTTCAGACGCACACTCCATCAAAACGCTAGGAGAAATTTCGAATACCATCCATAGATCTCAGAATCTCATGCATCCGATAATGTGTTATTACAGGTAGAGACATAGAACATTTGAGAGGAGGAGCATGATGAGGCATGCTAGAATTGCCAAAGGTGGAATTAGATGAAGAAAAGAGGCTGAAGAGATTAGCCTTTTCAGAAAGAGACGGAAAAACTGATTTATAGAAGTTATTAGAAATGTTTTGTGGAAAAAGACCAAAAATTTTATCAGTTGGAGAAACAAAGAAGGTAAATTTTGATATTACCACAAATGGAAAGATTCGAATCCGAATCCGAATCCAGATGAGTTTTAAATTTCTCGAGTCTGAATCCGAATCAGCATCTTCTAAATCCTAATCGAATCCGAATCCAACTAATTTTTTGATTTCTTGAATCCGAATCTGAATCCGAAATTCAAAGTACTTGAATATTTCAAATCAAAGTAATATTCCGAATTCTACAAGCTTGACAATATATATATATATATATATATATATATATATATATAATATATATATATATATATATATATATATATATATATATATATATATATATATATATATATATATATATATATATAGATATAGAGAGAGAGAGAGAGAGAGAGAGAGAGAGAGAGAGAGAGAGAGAGAGAGAGAGAGAGAGAGAGTGTAGTCACAGTATATGAAATATGGTGATCTAGTTTTCTTTCTCTCTGGTTCTTGGTTTTCTTCTCTTCTTCATTTTGGTGAATCTATGACAATGGTGCTTGACATACTGAGAGAGTTCAGTAAAATCTGGCAGATAGATGTAATTCTTAAACTTCCAACGTTTGGTATCTCTCATCATCTCTCTATCCTTTCCGGTCATTCATTATTAGCTCTGTAAATTGCTACCGCTTCTTGTAAATTTATTAGCAGTTGTGTTCTGAAGGGTTGTGCCTTATCTATTTCTTATATAATTTCTATATATCTTTAATAATTTTTTATCACTTACTTTCATCATATCAATTTGACCATCCATTCATTTCTATATTGGTGTCCATCCTTATTCT
>SEYY01001119.1:100000-107500 GCA_009176605.1 Armadillidium nasatum | reverse complement strand
ATGAATATAAATAAATTTAAAAAATAATTTACATATGAACAAAGAAAGTCAAAGATAAAAAACCGAAAAAAAACATCCAAAGATTCAAAATCAGAAAGAGTGAAAAAGATAAATAGGAAGACTGATAAATAGATAAATAGATAGAATAGATAGATAGATATAGAGAAAAAAATCAAACATGAATAATAAGACAAATATGAAAATAAAAAAAATTTGATATATTTTAATGAATGAAGTCTAAACAAAGAAATAGGAAATCAAGTCAACCCTTCCTTGGAAAGCAAAGAAAGAAGGAAAGCAATAAGCAAATGACAAAATATAATAGAGAGAGAGAGAGAGAGAGAGAGAGAGAGAGAGAGAGAGAGAGAGAGAGAGAGAGAGAGAGAGAGGCCAATGAAAATAACGTTTTACCTGTTGCCAGAATGGATGTTATGCAAAACGGAGGCCGCGTCCTCCACAAAGGAAGAAAAACACTATTTTCAACATTTTAAAAGAAAAATCTGCATAATGGATCGCCCAATTTACTCGACAAAAATCGCAACACCACCATTTTCCTTTCCTTCTTTAAAAAATGGAGAGAGAGAGAGAGAGAGAGAGAGAGAGAGAGAGAGAGAGAGAGAGAGAGAGAGAGAGAGAGAGAGAGAGAGAGAGAGAGAGAGAGAGAGAGAGAGAGAGAGAGAGAGAGAGAGAGAGAGAGAGAGAGAGAGAGAGAGGCATAGACACACACACAGACATACAGATACTCGAAGACTAAGACCGACAGACTGATAGACCAAGAGAATAAAAATATAATATATATATATATATATATATATATATATATATATATATATATATATATATATATATATATATATATATATATATATATATATATATATATATATATTTATTTATATATCACCTCTGGTGGGCAAAGGCCAGAGGCCTACTACAATTCCACCAGAGTTAGGGGGAAAAACGGAAGAATGGTCAAATTAAAGGCCGACGTGACCTGATACACGACGTTTAAAGGTGTGTAAGTCATAGGAAGTTGGAAAAATAGAAGAAGGGAGTGTGTTCCAGACTTTACCGGTAGAGTACATGTAGGACAGAGCATAGCGGTTGAGTCTGGGGTCAGAGAGTTGGACAGAGAAAAGATGAGACTGTGTAGAAAGTCGAGTCGCACGAGCCCTTCTCAGTGGAGGAGGTATGCGACGAGAGAGTTCAGAAGAGCAGTGTCCATTGTAATAGCGATAGTATAGAGAGAATGACGCAACAATTCGACTGGCAGAAAGAGATTGAAGAGAGTTAGTAAGAGCAGGAGAGTTGATGAGACGAAATGCTTTAGACTCCACCTTCTCTAGGAGAGCTGTATGTGTGGAACCACCCCTGATGTGCGAAGGATACTCCATACAGGGGCGAACAACACCCCTATACAGAGCAAACAACTGGGGTGGAGTGAAGAAATACTGAAGGCGCCTCAGAACACCCAACCTCTTAGAAGCTTGTTTAGAAAGAGAGGTAATGTGATCTTTCCAAGAAAGATCACGAGAAAAAGGAAACACCGAGAATATTAAGAACAGATGAAGGTCTAAGTTGAGTGTTTTCGAAGAAGATATCATAGTTGTGTGGAAGATTGTGTCGAGTAGAGAGATGAAGGAATTGAGTTTTGGAGGCATTGAAAACAACCATGTTCTCTCTGCCCCAATTAGAAATACGAGATAGATCAGAGGTCAGCTGCTCCAAGGCAACCCTCCTTGCATCTAGTAACTGTTGTTGAGAGGGGCGCCTTTCAAATTGAAAAGAGTAATGAAGGGTGGAGTCATCAGCATAGGAGTGGATAGGAGATGAAGTAACAGAGAGAAGGTCATTAATGAAAAGTAGAAAAAGTGTTGGGGATAGGACAGATCCTTGAGGAACACCACTATTAATAGATTTAAAGGAAGAACGGTGGCCGTCTACAACAGCTGCTATAGAACGACCGGAAAGGAAATTAGAGAGAAGGTCACAGAGAGAAGGATAGATTCCGAAAGAGGGAAGTTTGGAAATCAAAGCTTTGTGCCAGACTCTATCGAAAGCTTTCGATATGTCTAGCGCAACAGCAAAAGATTCACCGAAATGCCGATATATATATATATATATATATATAATATATATATATATATATATATATATATATATATATATATATATATATATATATATATATATATATATATATATATATATATATATATATATATATATATATATATATATATATATATATATATATATATATATATATATATATATATATATATATATATATTATATATATATAATATATATATATATATATATATATATATATATAATATAATATATATATATATATATATATATATATATATATATATATATATATATATATATATAATATATATATATATATATATATATATATATATATATATATATATATATATATATATATATATATATATATATATATATATATATATATATATATATATATATATATATATATATATATATATATATATATATATATATATATATATATATATATATATATATATATATATATATATATATATATATATATATATATATATATATATATATATATATATATATATATATATATATATATATATATATATATATATATATATATATATATATATATATATATATATATATATATATATATATATATATATATATATATATATATATATATATATACTGTTACTACTAAGGTAGCTTGCAAGGACTGCATTTGTAAAATAAAGAGAGTCAATAGATGATTATTTTTTTCCGAAATTTTGTGCGAGAAAGAAAGAAGTTGCAATGGAGAGAAGAGACGGAACGAAGGTCGTCAAATCGATCAACATTAGCCGTGAAATCTTCCGTGATGGAAGCACACGGTAAATAATTTAAAGAATCTTTTCTAACTATATTGAAAATGTAAATAATTTTAATATTTTGATTGATGACTATGCCAATGTTTTTAATTTTTTTTTTTTTTTTTTTTTTTTTTTTTTTTTTTTTTTTTTTTTTTTTACAAATTTTCCTAAAATTCTTGTTTTATAAAACATCTGAAATATTACTTGAACAGCCAATCATTTTAACGTGTTCTTTTATCCATAATTTTATTAAAGTTTATAGTTTTCTCAAGAACCTGAATGTGGATAGTCGGTGTCCTCTTGAAAGTTTAGTTCGTTCTTTTTATAATTTCTACTTTATTTTATTTCCTGTGTGACCCTATTATAAAAATACTGTGCAGTTTCATAGCGTTTTCATATATATATATATATATATATATATATATATATATATATATATATATATATATATATATATATATATATATATATATATATATATATATATATATATATATATATATATATATATATATATATATATATATATATATATATATATATATATATATATATCTTCAGGAAGGACTACGTCCTGTTTGCAGGACCTTTTCGAGAAAAGTCCCCGGGTAACATGGATCTACGACAGAATACCGCTGACTAACCAGGTCTATCGCAGATGCCGGACTTTATTCCCATTAGCAACAAGTACCTTACTAATGTACTCGTTTAACGACTGAATCATTCGAACTCTGGACCTCTCGCTTACTAGGCGAGTACTCAATGAACTACATTCTTCTACTCATTTCAAATCTGCTCCCTCTTTTGCTTCTACAGTTGCTTCTCGTCTTTAACTTTCCGATTCTGTTCTTGCCGATCTGGATGGTTTTCCACGGTGGGGTCATAGCAACCTTGTGAAATTCAACTCTTTAAAAACTCAACTTCTTCACATCTTCCCTCTCCAAAACACCTCCCAACTTTCCTATCCTCTTAAGAGGATTCTTGGTCTAAACATAATAAATTGTCTTGGAAACCACATATCACAATGGTTGCTAAAGCGCCCTCTAAGAAGCTGGAAGTTCTGTTCAGGTTGCAAGAATTTTTTCCTTCTGAGTAGTTACTCCAATTATATAAGGGGCTTATTCGCCCTTGTATGGAGTACTGTTCTCACATTTTGGGGGGAAAGAGGGAGAGCTGTGCGATAAGAAATAGCTTTGTCACTCAGAACTCGCATATGCGAGCACCAAGCTATTTCTTATCGAACAGCTCTACCTCTTTCCTCTCCTTCTTTCTCAAATATACGCACTCACACTATCTCTTGTCATACTTTTGCTCTCCTCTAAACATTTCACCATTCCTGATATACATCCAGACCCAACATCTCTCCGCATCCTTGAATCATTGTACATCCATAAACACAAACCAGATCTTAACAATAATCTTACGACCTGCCCTCTTCATTTTATACAAAATTAACTAACCCCCTTTCTTACTTGCTCTAGTTTAATTATAGAAGGATCATTCACTTCATCATTTTTTTTCAAACAATTACTCCTTGATGTATCTTAGTCATCAGGACGCCCAGAGCTTGCTTCCATACTATTTAGCACAGATTATTTTTTTATTTTTTTTATTTATTTATTTTTACTTATTTATTTATTTATTTATTTATTTTGTGACTGCTTTCTTTATTTACGAGCATGTGGGTGCGTACTTATTCACATACTTATTTCTCTCTTCTTCTACAACCAATTATTTCAATTATTTACTACCTTGTGTTCACTTTGCTTTTTTCCTCATTAAAGTTCATAAACTTGTTCGCGTTGATTCATATGGTTATTGTGCCACCGTTATTATTTCTAGTCAATCTTTATTGCTTATTTTTATTTTTGTTTTTATTCTAGATTTTAAGTTTATTTAATGTTTGTACTTTATTCTTTGCAGTTATCCTGATGATGGCTTCAGTAAATAAATTTAGAAATAAAAAGAAGCCGAAACGTTGATTGATATTAAAGCTTTTGTAACTAGTAATCTTAATTTAATATTCTTTTAATTAAATATAATTTAACTGTTATGCTACATTCATTTCTAGTTATTCTTTTTATAATTAAAATTAAGCTCGGAAGGAGCAATACCATTATATATATATATATATATATATATATATATATATATATATATATATATATATATATATATATATATATATATATATATATATATATATATATATATATATATATATATATATATATATATATATATATATATATATATATATATATATATATATATATATATATATATATATAATATATATATATATATATATATATATATATATATATATATATATATATATATATATATATATATATATATATATATATATATATATATATATATATATATATATATATATATATATATATATATATATATGATCTGGTATTTCCAAAAGACGTATTTACTAATCAATATTGGAAGAATTCAAAGAACAAAAAATATAAATTAAAAATAAAAATGAGTCATAAATTGGAACTGGAAAGAGAAAAAAGATAAATAAATCGCTCCCGTTCGTTATTGATTCTAACATTCCAGTAAAAATCTCAACGAAAAAACATAGGTATATTTTTTCATCTCTTCGGGAATCATTTGATGACGTTATAATGATAAGATCTGGGAAGAGGCAAATTTCGTTCGTTTTGAATTGAATTGTTAAAAAAAAGGCGCGAAAACAACGGAAAACTTAATGACTCTTTTGAAAGTTTTTTAATTTATGGTGTTTATTTCCTCTATTTAACTACTATAAGGAAAATGAAATAATTATTTAACTCATATATATATATATATATATATATATATATATATATATATATATATATATATATATATATATATATATATATATATATATATATATATATATATATATATATATATATATATATATATATATATATATATATATCGCACGTTTCGAATCGTATAGATTCATCTTCAGCACAATTCATGAGGACATTTCCACAGTAAAATATATATATATATATATATATATATATATATATATATATATATATATATATATATATATATATATATATATATATATATATATATATATATATATATATATATATATATAATATATATATATATATATATATATATATATATATATATATATATATATATATATATATATATATATATATATATATATATTAGAGTGACCATCCGTCCCGATTTTTTTAGAGGGTCATCTGGGACAGACATTTGTTCCGATTTTTAGATTTGGCAAAAATTATTTGCTCAGCCAGCCAGAGGGCGCGGCGCTTGGGATCAGAAGAAGGTATTTTTTTTTTTTTTTTTTTTTTTTTTTTTTTTTGTAGAATGTCTAACTAATAAACCATATGACTTGTTTTTTGAAAACAACATTCGTATTTCTTTATATTAAAAATCACCCTCCTTTATACATCCCTTAAAACCCTTATGGGAAGGGTTTATGGAAGGCGGGGGGGAGGGGGGGAAATGTTCAGAAGCGTCCCGAATTTTGGTCAGAAAAATATGGTTACCTTAATATATATATATATATATATATATATATATATATATATATATATATATATATATATATATATATATATATATATATATATATATATATATATATATATATATATATATATATATATATATATATATATATATATATATATATATATATATATATATATATATATAATAACCGTATCTCACATTTATGTGAAGGAGTGTCTATTGCTGGTACCTTAAATTATCTTTTCACTCATCATTTGTCTGTGCTCTTCTAAATGCAGTTTTATCATAATATAAGTATATACTTATACTATGGTTCTATTTATCGTATTTCTAATTTCTTCTATTCAAAGGTTTTTAGATCTTAGCAAACATATTCCCATTTTCTCTCTCAATTTCAATCGACCACAGCTGGAATATAAATGAGTAAAATTTAATTCAATTTATTTATTTTTTCGAAACATGTCCTAAATAATTAAAATTAATTTTAATTTCAATCAATCTTGATAAAAAATAAAAAAAGTTAAAAATATTCTACTGGAATTCTGATGGATGCTAATATTCCTTAAATTATTTGCTTTAAATATTTTTAATATCATATGAACATATTTTGAATATTAATATATTACGATTATAATTATTATATTACGAATTTTCAAAAATAATTGGCATTAATGACAACTGTCAGTAATTAATAAGTAATAGATCTCAATTAATCAAAATAAATAAAGTTTAAATTAGTTTGCATTCTTAAATATTTTTTTCAAATTTCAAAGAAAATTATATTTTTGTGGATAACTAATATTTTTAAATTTTTTAGTACATTTTTATATTTTGTCTTGAAAGAAAGATCAGATCCCAGAAGACAACATATAATACACCATAGTTTGAAGAACGGTTCATTTTCCAAATTAATGTCTAACATGACTTAATGCACGACCTTTGAAAGTGTGCAACTGAAGGTGGAGAAAATTTAATTAAGAGTGTTCCAGGCTTTACAGGTACAGGAATACATTTTAACCTATTCGGTTCTCGAAGGGAGTATAGTGATTAAGTCTGGAGACAGAGA
>SEYY01001119.1:82500-85000 GCA_009176605.1 Armadillidium nasatum | reverse complement strand
GAAAAGCATCGATACCCAATTCTCATACTTGCAACATTGTACGGAAATCTATATATATATATATATATATATATATATATATATATATATATATATATATATATATATATATATATATATATATATATATATATATATATATATATATAATATATATATATATATATATATATATATATATATATAAGGTAATAATTAAAGTCTGCTAACACTCTCGCAGACTAAATTATTCATTAAACATTGAAGTTTAAAGTTTGAAATAGGGAAATCGAACCCGGGCCTATAACACAAAAAGCATTGCACTCTATGCTTTTGTGCTCTTGTGCCCAGGTTCGATTCTCCTACAGCAAACTTTAAATTTCGAAGTGAAATATTATATATATATATATATATATATATATATATATATATATATATATATATATATATATATATATATATATATATATATATATATATATATATATATATATATATATATATATATATATATATATATATATATATATATATATATATATATATATATATATATATATATATATATATATATATATATATATATATATATATATATATATATATATATATATATATATATATATATATATATATATATATATATATATATATATATATATATATATATATATATATATATATATATATATATATATATATAATATATATATATATATATATATATATATATATATAATATATATATATATATATATATATATATATATATATATATATATATATATATATATATATATATATATATATATATATATATATATATATATGAAGAATAGAATAATCATACTTGGTTCAATAGGCTTGATATGGTGCCTGAACCCTTCAAGTTCGGTTCCAAGAGCGAGTTTTTCCTTTAAGTGCTCTAACTTCCTCTCCATATTTTCAAGGTCTTGGAATTCTTTCCTGAAGAATCTGTCTCCTTTAAATATCCTCCCTTGGAAATTATCTTGATTAGTTAAGTGGTCTAATCTTCTTAAATACTCATTGTCATCGTCATCCTTTGGTCCGCAGTTTATGCCATCTTCGTCCTCACAATCAAACTTTTTCGAGTTAAAGTTCTGATAATGTGATGAGGACAAATTGTAGCTTGATTTTTTGTCAATGTTTTCTATTCTGTCATTTAATTTTTCATTAGTGTAAGTATAAGGTATGTTATGGCTATCAGAAATAGTGAGTCTTTTATTATTATTTAAAGACATAATTGTGTCTTTTAGAGAAAGTTTATTTCGGAATTTTTTTTCTGTGTTGTTTCTAAATGAAGTTCGAAAAGGAAATACATTAGTTTTATTTCTTCTCAACGTATATAAGCTTTGCTCATCATTTTTGCAGTCTATTCCTTCACAGATATTTGTTTCTTTATTGTTGCCAAGTTTGTTGACCCATTCAGGAGATTCAATTTTGTTTTGGGAATAATTATTGTTAATATTATATTTATCTCCATTTGTTCTTCTGTTAAGATTATGTATGTAGCTTTCAAAGGGATTATAATTAAGGTGGTTTCTATCACTTTTATTTTGTGTTCCAGAGAAATAAGAAGAGTAATTTCTAGTATCATCATCATCATTATTTATAAGAATTTTTCTGATCGTGTTTGAAATTTCTATCTCGGTTGTTAGCAAAACTTCTTTCCTCCATAATCAGTCTGTCCATAAGGACTTTTATGGTGTTCGTCAATGATGTTTCAAAATTATTCAGCATAGTTGGAAAAGTATCAAAAGATGTGTTTTTAGGGTTCCTGTCCCTAGCATAGACTGGTCCATAATTGTTAGAAGCATCGAAACTCTGCCTGTGAAGCTCTTTCCTCAAATTTTTTTCTTTTTCAGTTTCATAAATATATTCAAAACCCTTAAGTTCAGCATCCCTTAACGAGCTTGACGAGTAATTCGTGTTCCTTTTTAGGTTTTTATCAAAATCAACTTCGAAAGCAGGGTGGTGATAATTGTTTGATTGTGTTGTATAAAAAGGAAGAGATATTTTATCTTCTGCTTCAGATATGTAAGAGTGTGACTCAAATTTATTTTTTGTGGGTTCGTACACATATGGATTTTTACTTGGTTGGTTATTAAATTGAGTATTTAATGGTGAACTATTGATTTCCATTTCGTGTCTGTGAATTGATTCATTGTTATGCATGTCGTTTCTAAATGACGTTGAAACAAATGAAAATTGATCTTCAATTTCAGAACTATTTGGTTTCATTTCTAAACGATGAAGAATTCGATCTCCTGCTTCGGATATATCATCTAAAAACACATTTTGTTCATCTGTAACTGTGGAAGACCAAGGAAATGTATCTTCATTATAATGAACACCATCCATATTGTTTGATCTTTGCAAACTGTCGAAGTGTTTAGAAATATTAAATAAAATCATATCATTCTTTTTAAAGTTATCGTAACGGACATCGTCAGCAGTGCAATTTTCTTCGTAAGGAAGACTCCCCCCAAAGTAAATATAT
>SEYY01001119.1:60000-75000 GCA_009176605.1 Armadillidium nasatum | reverse complement strand
AGTATACTAGTAGTCGATGAAGTAGTGGTAGTAAAAATAGTAAACTATTGCAAAAGAAGAAGAAAAATTTGTTTCAGTAAAACTATCTAAATTTTTAAATTTCTTGTAGTTATTATTATGCAAGTTTCAAAAATTTGAATAGAAAAATTTCTTCTTAAACTTCTTAAATTTTAATCTATAATTCTAATTTTTATTTTGATAATGTAATAAGGAAATATTTTTGACGTATCAAAACTCGTTAATGTAATTTATGTATAGAAAGAGATTTTCACTATTGATTTGACCACATTTAACTGGAGTTTATCAAGTTTTCTTCTGTAAAGGTTAATTAATTTTTAGTTTTTGTTCTGAAAGTTGTAAATTTTACGTTTACCAAATTAACTGTAATTACTATTAGAGAATCACTTCCATTGAATTACACATTTCGGATAACTTTTCGAATTTTAATTTAAAGCCAAATATGACTTCCAAAAACTATATTGTGTTGTATGTAGGTTTCTTTCTTAAAAACGAAAGTTGAAGATCTTAAATTAAGAATAAATAAATATTTGCATTAATTAAAAATATTTAAATTCTTCACCATTTTTATGAATTAAAAAAGACTCAAAAATGTCTCTCCTTGTTCCAGGAACTCATTACGAAACGTGGATCGGGGCTACCAGGGTTCCGGGGACTCGCAATTTTCAATTTTTCGATGGTAGAATTATTTTCAGTTCCAACGCAAGATGGAACAGTGGCCCGAAGAACTACAACTGCCTCATTCTTGATGATGTGGACCTCGTTCAAGATTTTATAATAGACGATTGCGATTGCTATAATCAAAAATCTTTCTTATGTCAATATCCACTGAGGAGAATTTTTTAGAAGAAAAAGAGCAGGAAATGAATCTTATGTTTCAGAGCATCTAATGCAACAGATATTCTGCTTCAAATATTTAACGGATACAGATTAAACATACATCACACACACACACCTATATATATATATATATATATATATATATATATATATATATATATATATATATATATATATATATATATATATATATATATATATATATATATATATATATATATATATATATATATATATATATATATATATATATATATATATATATATATATATATATATATATATATATATATATATATATATATATATATATATATATATATATATATATATATATATATATATATATATATATATATATATATATATATATATATATATATATATATATATATATATATATATATATATATATATATATATATTCATTTTAATTATTTCTGCACCAGGCTATTTTTCTTATAGCCAATTTTTTTGTTTGTCTTTTTTTTTACCGTATTTTGTTTATTTTGAAACACGTGGCAATTTTTTTATAGGCAACTTATATTTTTATTTTGCAAATTTTTTGTTGAAAAAAACTTATTTTAATATATATATTTGTTGGCCGATAGTCCTACATTTACCCTTTAAGTCAAGGTTAGGTTAAGTCAAACTAGTTTGTTAGGAAAAAAAAAAATAAAATGAAGGGAAAAGACCTGAACCATATATGAGATCTATAAAATATACTCTCGCCAAATTGGCTAAATTTCAGGATTTTAGCTACTTCTATCAATTTTTAAAACTCGATAACTTATTTCCCTTTCGTTTTTTAGGCTTTTTAAATATTTTTTCGTTTTTTTTGGAGTCACGTTCTACAAATAAGGTAAATTTCGTTAAAATCTACTTTGGTAGATATACTTTAAAGGATCATATATATATATATATATATATATATATATATATATATATATATATATATATATATATATATATATATATATATATATATATATATATATATATATATATATATATATAATTTTGTTAACAGATATT
The DNA here is from genome assembly GCA_009176605.1 of Armadillidium nasatum. Lineage (NCBI taxonomy): Eukaryota > Metazoa > Arthropoda > Malacostraca > Isopoda > Armadillidiidae > Armadillidium > Armadillidium nasatum. The sequence continues at coordinate 73,107 of SEYY01001119.1, read as the reverse complement.
TAAAGAAATTAAAGAAATAAAAATTTTTTAAGCTTTCATTTTCACCTCTGAATTTAGAAAGAAAAATGAAAAATCAGAATATGGGAGAGAATGAAACAAAAGAAAATGGAGGAAGTATTTCATTACTTGTACGTGTGTGTGTGTGTGTGTGTGTGTGTGTGTGTGTGTGTGTGTGTGTGTGTGTGTGTGAAAGAGAGAGAGAGAGAGCTATTTCCATATAATTTAAATACAAGTCTGATTTTCATTGCAGTATAGTAAAATTTAGCTATTAATGAAATTGGAATGGTGTAATATAAGAATTAAAAAATTTAATATTAAACGTTTTAGAAAACTGCGATTTATACATTACCTGCACTGTTTCATTTTCGAAATTCTTTGAGAAATAGATGGAAAAATTATAATTCTGAGAGGAAAGACTAAATTGCGATTACTGTTTGTGTCATTCTTATTTGTGTAAGGTTTTCAAAATTTGGAGTAATTTGAGGATCTAATCGAGATCGGTAGAAACTAAAAATTCTCTGATTCCAACAGAATTTCAAACTTATCTTTGATTCCGGGTCTCAAAATTTACTAATACCGCAATTCCGGATTCTGACTCTGATTTATTTTGCCAACACGTGGTATTTCAGAACATCACACATGTGTACATTTACGTTGATTCAACGACAGGAAATAAATAGGGTGAAAATAAATAAAACAAAATTTCTGTTACAACTTACAATTTTATTATTATTATTATTATTATTATTATTATTATTATTATTATTATTATTATTATTATTATTATTATTATTATTATTATTATTATTATTAATGAAATATTAATTATACTAGTAAATGCAAGGAATATTTTGTATGAAAATATGAAATTTGAATTTATTTTTAAGTTGAAAACTTATTACGTAAAACTTATGTAAAATTTCAATAAAATTTTAATAAAAAAGTAAAAAAATTGAAGAAAAGTTATTTGTCTTGATTAAACCCAAAAGCATTCTAGGAATTGTATTAGTCAATCATACTTCGCCCCGAAGTGTTGTTAAATAGTAATTTAGGTAGTTTTTAAATATTTATTTTAACTTTTTTGAAAAGTTTATATTTAAAAAAGTTTAATACACTAAAAAAAATCGTAAAGATGTTTAGTTGAAGGCGGTTTTAATCCTTTTTGAATAGTCACTGTGGTCTCTTGTTGCAAATTTCCTTTAAATAAAAATACATCAATCGAAAGTAGCTTATTTACATTTATTTCCTGCCATTCATCGTTTTATTAACATTTTCAATCATTTGGTGAATTTCAATAAAATTAAGAAATACTTCAGACAGTAACAGCAAAGTTTACCCTATACTGGGTAAATTTTAATAATAGTGCTCCAGAAATAAGGTTACATTGAACTAAATGTCAAATATTGTTAAAATAGGCATCTCATTTTAAAGAAAATTTAATTCTTGATATAGCAACAATGATAGTCTAATGATGTCACAGTAACAATATAAAAACTATATACTCTCAGTATTTCATCTGTTAGTCTATTGCATATATTTTCATCTATAGTTTAGTTTTTATTCATAATTGAGAAATTATTTTAAATTATTCACAAGTTCATAAGGTTGTTTTTCACCTTAAGTATCTTGCCATTTTTCCAATGTGGCATCACTAATACGGCGTTGCCATCTTTAGGCACTTAACTTCAAACTTTTTCAAAATCTTCGGTGAAAACAGCATGTTGTTTTAAAAGTATTTCAAAATGTAATTATTTTATATTTTCTCGTAAAACAGAGAGTTCAAGTCAATTTCGTGGATGAGTTGAGGTATTTTTCTTTTTCCTTAAACTTTTCTACCATAATCTTTAAAATAAATCTCCTACTTTGCCTCTACCGCTCATAGATATATATTTGTATATTAAGGAACTTCGAGAACCAACGTTCTTCGAAACCAATGGTGAGTGTCCTAAATTATTTGTAACGCTAATTTTGAACCTCTCTGGTTAAAGCTTCTAAAATTAATCTGAGCATAATTCAGCCGCAGGTTTTATAACAAAGGTTCTAAGAATTATTATTTATAATTATTATATACTTTAGTTTTGATCACATTAAAGTTATGCATACATTCCATGATTATACTAATAATCATTTAATTGCAAAATATTAATAAATTATATATTTGTCATTTTTTTTAAAGAAAAATATTAGTATTTTTAACATTATTTTGTCGATATTTTAATAGTTTGTTATTTAGACTTTGTTTTTTTTTTTTATGTTAAAAAGTTGGCAACACAGCGTAGGAAAGAATCATAGACTTAAAGTCTATGGAAAGAATATATAAATACCATGCTATAGCCCAAAGTCAATGCTATAGCCACATACTATAAAAACAATAATCCCTCAGTTGGTAACTTGATGAGGTCCGCTCTCAAAAATCATATCAAAAACAAAACAAATTCATAGCAAATTGTGGTTTGGGCTATGGCTGTAGTATCATTTGGGATCATGTGTTGATTTTTGAGGAACTGATAATGAAGAACGGAGGTAGCCCTGCTTGCTGGGACAATGAAACTAGTTCGAAGTGCTTTCCTATGATCTAAGTATAATATATATATATATATATATATATATATATATATATATATATATATATATATATATATATATATATATATATATATATATATATATATATATATATATATATATATATATATATATATATATATATGCTTAGGTATAGAATGTTTCTGAGTTTCGATATTTTTTATATCGAATATTTTTTATATCGATATTTTGAAATTTCGATTTTAATCGGTATTGCAACGTTCTTGTATAGGTTAGGCCTGTATTTTACGGCAACTTCGGTAGTTCAGGTTATGATAAGTCGAACTAGGTACGCTAGAAAACTAAATAATAATAATTATAAAAATAATTAGAATAATATTTGAATAGGCATATCGATGTTTCGATATATCGATATTTTCAAAATATGGAAACTTAGAAACATTTTATACCTTTACCTTATATAATATATATATATATATATATATATATATATATATATATATATATATATATATATATATATATATATATATATATATATATATATATATATATATATATATATATATATATATATATGGTAATAATTCGATCTGGCACGAACCTCTCTATTTTTCATATTATTGAAAATATGAAGTCAAAATATGTTTAAATGCATTCTACACATACTTTTCTTCAATGGAAGAATAATATAAATACAAAAAGAAAACCCTCCAAAAAATTATTAAAACAGTGAAAAGTAGAGAGGTTCGTGCCAGATCGAATTATTACCATATATATATATATATATATATATATATATATATATATATATATATATATATATATATATATATATATATATATATATTTTTAATTGATATGAATGGGGATTGGCTTGAGACTGTGGTCCAAGAAAAAGATTTAGGTATGATTATTAGTAGTAATCGGAAAGTAGGTGATAAGTGTTTGGAAGCAAGGAATAGAGCTAATAAGATGTTAGGTATAGTAAATTGCAATGTAGTTTACAAGAACAAAGAGGTTATAAACAAGCTATATAACAGCTATGTTAGGGCAGCATTAGAGTATTGTACCCAAGTTTGGGCTCCACATTTAAGAAAAGACATAGATATGCTGGAGAGAGAACAGGTATAATGTCGAGCTATAAGGAGTGGTTAGGAGCAGGGAATATTCTCAGTTGAAAGATTTCTCAGATGGGATGTGATGCAAGTTTACAAAATATTTGCATCTGTTAGTAATACAGAGATTAAAAAATACTTTGTAGTTGACCATGGAAGTGAGAAATAAATTGGCAGGTGTGTATATGAATTTTTAGAACGTGTATAATTTTCCTGATATGACCAGCTTGTGACTAAGCCTGTGAATTTTAGACCAGTTTGTGGCTAAGCCTGAACTGGTAGTTTTGTAGTGGGTGTTGGTTCATTGCATGCTTCATGGGTAATTAGTTGTATAATGTCATTAGTTAGGACTAAATATATGTAGGGGCTTAGTTTTATTTTTATCTTACTTTGCATGAATGAACTGATAACTAGGGACAGGATAGACCTAGTCTTTGTTGCATGTATTAGTATTAGAATTATTATTCATTTTGACTGGGACAGTTTCAATATTCCTTTGTGGCTTCTAATGTCCTAATGTTCCATGGTGTAAATTATTGATTGAGTTGTTTCAGTGGTATAGTTTTTGTGAAACGTATCTTGTGCTATGATTTTCTGTAAATATTGGATGACATGTTTATGTACCAATGTACCAGCAGATGCAGAACAAGAAAAGGAAACAAGGTAAGCAAAGTAAGAGGACTTGATATCTGTGGACAATGAGTGTAGTTACATTTATGGATGTAAAACTGCTTTTCATGAATTTGTAAATGTTTTATTATTATTATTATTATTATTATTATTATTATTATTATTATTATTAATATAACTTATAAGGTATATTAATAAAAATAATAATAGTTCATTAGCATTTTCAACGATCTTTTTAGGTCTAGGTTAACGTAAAATACATTTTGAATTTAACAAAGTAAATGCCAAATAATTTAAATAATTTAAATTTTTCTAATGTGTAGAACTAAGTTTTGGTTAGGATTTATTTCTCATTTTATCAAACACATTAAAATAATATTAAGTATAACTGGATACATTGTTATCATATTTGTCACATTTATTATAGAAAAAGGCATTTTCACAAGCTTATACAGCGATTTATAAGTATCAGACTTTTAAGCTTAAACAACTTGCATGAAAAAAAACTTTTTCACAAATATCATATAAGCCATTGCAATTCCAAAATTCCTCACAATTTCAACATCTGTCCCTTGGCATAGATATATTTATAATATTAAAAAATAAAGATGGGTAATAAAAAATAAAAAATTAAAATAAATAAATTATGAATAGATATTTTGGTGTACAAAACTAATGAAAATATAGCTACAAATTGAGTATTTGTATTCTTCAATCAACTTGTATACTCCAAAATAAAGTAAAAAATTAGTTTATCACCACCTCTTTGTATTTTCACAATATTGAAAATATAAAGACAAAATATGCTGAAATGCATTACACAACATATATAGGTCTATTAGATAATGGTGTATTTAATTTATTTATGGAATCTAGTTTATCCAGAATGATGAGTTTACCTTCATTACATCTGCAAATAACGATGTTATTCTGTTTAAGGTTGTAGAGATCATCAGATTGTAAATTTCTTTAGTTATTAACCTTCCATGAGTGAATTTGGAAGACTTTTAACAAGTTAGTCTAAATTTTTATTTTTATAATTTTTAAATTTTTGAAAAATTATTTAAAAAATCTTGTTAGTTATCACTAGAAGTAATATATGGTGGTAATTTTATATATATATATATATATATATATATATATATATATATATATATATATATATATATATATATATATATATATATATATATATATATATATATATATATATATATATATATATATATATATATAAATTTTTTATTTTTTCAGAAAGTGATATTTGTATATTTCTTTTTATTATTATAGTCTGTGATATAAATAATGGGCTTTAGGTTTAAACTCAATCCAAAGCACACTAATAAAGTGATGATGATGTTTGGAGGCTTAGTTGGTTATTATATATGGAAAAATGAAAAGAGTTATTCATATTCATTACTATTACCTAATAATCAGCCATTAGTGCCATGGGATTGGAACTGGGATAAGTAAGTACAGATTATTATTATTTATTTTTTTTTATTCTTTGTGACTGATATATAATAACTTCATTTAGTTTATATTTTAATTATATCTTCATTATTCCTCTTTTTTTTTTTTTTTGATAGTATGCCCACTTGCTTCCTACTAATCACTAATTATATGCAAAGTAATTATTATTGTCCTGTGTCTAATATATATATATATATATATATATATATATATATATATATATATATATATATATATATATATATATATATATATATATATATATATATATATTATATATATATATATTAAAGACTGCAATAACCGCAGATTTAAAACACAACTGAAACAACCCAGTATTAAAATAAATATTGGCGAACGTTTTCGGACAGACGTCCCTTATCAAGCCAGAATTAAAAAGAGTTAAAAAGTTAAAACGGAGACCAGCTCCAAGGAAGGTGATTAAAACAGTGCACGGAAGCGTCAGAGAGTAAAATTTTACTCTCTGACGCTTCCGTGCACTGTTTTAATCACCTTCCTTGGAGCTGGTCTCCGTTTTAACTTTTTAACTCTTTTTAATTCTGGCTTGATAAGGGACGTCTGTCCGAAAACGTTCGCCAATATTTATTTTAATACTGGGTTGTTTCAGTATATATATATATATATATATATATATATATATATATATATATATATATATATATATATATATATATATATATATATATATATATATATATATATATATATATATATATATATATATAAAGAGCAAAATTAACACACCTTCTACAATTTACCAGTTGGGAGGTTCCAAAAACATTTTAGGGTAATGGGAGTGCCCCTGTGTGAAGGTGCTTGCCCGTACCTATCCAAATAATACAGTTTAGAATTGATGCGATTTCGACGAAATACAGTAAATGGGCAGTCAAGCCAAATTCGGTGTGTGACGAGGTAGTAGGAGAGGTAACGTCACGGGTATGCCGGGTATCGACAGTATTCAACCTTTAACGTTTGTGCAAGTAATATGGAGAGGTTACAACTGAGTTTGGCACGCGAGAACTGTGTGGCAATCGCAACACTGAAAGCTGAAGGGTACTGCCAACCCCAACTGGATCAACGGTTCGGGGTCTCTTATACAACCATCAGAAGGGTCCTACAGAGGTACGAGTTGACACATGCTTACACCAGGCGGCTTGGCCAACGTAGGTCACGGGCAACAACGGCCGTAGAGGACAGATCTATATAGTTAATGGCAACTCGCGAACGACATGCAACATTACGTGGCCATCGGGCCGAGATGCATATGTCCATCAGACCCTTGTTAGCACGAATACCATTCGACGTTGCCTTGCTGAACATGGATATCACCCATGGAGTCCGGCAAGAGAGCTCCTGTTCACCAGGGAACACTGAAGATCAAGGATGGCTTTCGCACAACACCACCTGCATTGGCGACCCAGGATTGGGTAAGTATCCTATTTACGGACGAGTGCCGATTAAATCTGTACAGCTCCGACGGACGTTCCAGGGTTTATCGAAGGCGTCTTGAGCGCTATGTGGCATGCACAATGCAAGAGAGTCCTTCGGTTTTGGATCTTTCCACACCCGCACAGAGTTACACGTCTTTAATGCAGGATACCTAACTGGGCAACGATATGTAAGGGACATACTCGAACCGTACGTAGTGCCATTTGGCCCCTACAGTTGTGTAGGGGCTATTTTTTTTCACAAATCTTTGATTTTTAAATTTCCCTCTCAGAATTTATCATCTCTGATTTTCTTTCCGGTCGTCCTATAGAAGCTGTTGTAGACTGCCACAGTTTTTTTAAATCTATTAATAGTGGTGTATCTCAGGGATTTATCTTAACTCCAACTTTTTTTCTAGTTTTCGTTAAAGACCTCTCAATTGCTTAATCACATATACATTCCTATGCTAAAGACTTCACCCTTCATTACTCCTTCCAATTTGAAAGATTCCACTCGCAATGGCAGTTAATTTAAGCAAGAATAGTTGGCTTGGAGCAACTGACCTCTTTCCTTTCTCGTATTTCAATCTGGAGCAGACAAAATAAGGTTGTTTTCAATTTCTTAAAAATTGTTCCTCCATCTCTACTTGACACAACCTTTCACACAATTCTTGAGATCTTTGAAAACACACAACTTAAACTTTCGTCCCTCCATAATTTTCTTGGTGTTTCTTTTTTCATGATCTTTCTTAAAAGGAACACATTACTTCTCTTTCTAAACAAGCTTCCAAGAGGTTGGTTGTTTTGAGGGGCCTTCATAATTTTTTCACACCACCAGAGTTGCTTGCTTTTTATAGGGGTGGTGTTAGCCCCTTTATGAAGCATGTGTCACATTTTCCACTCATACAGCTTACCTTAAAAAGGTGGAATCTGGTCTCTTTCAGCGAGTCAAATTGTTGTCATTCATTCTATACTTTCTCTTTTACAATGGACACTGCTCTTCTGAACTCTCTTGTCGCATACCTTCTCCGCTGAGAAAGGCCCGAGCTACACACCTTTCTACAGTCTTCACCTTTTACATGGCTTTCTACAGTCTTCACCTTTCTCTGTTCAACTCTCTAGCAACTGGTAAAATCTGGAACACACTCCTTTTATTTATTTTCCCAACTTTCTTTGACTTGCACACCTTCAAACGCAGTGTATCGAGACACATCGGTCATTAAAGGTGGCTATGATTCTGACTTCCCTCCAACTCTGATAGAATTTGACAAGGTTTCAAGTTTTTCCCCAACTTTTAAGGAATTTGGTAAGGTTCTAGCCCTTGTCCACCAAGGAATATATATATATATATATATATATATATATATATATATATATATATATATATATATATATATATATATATATATATATATATATATATATATAAATAATATGGGCGACAGGACTAGCATCTAGGACCTATAATTATTGCTACTTGTAACAACTCCAAGACCAGGATAGGAAACCACAGCTCTGAGAAGCATGATCTTCTAGAGAGCCTTTTGAGAAAGTGTTTAGAGATTAGATGGAGAAGGTGATAGTCCCATTAAAAGGGTGAAAACCCTACCTGGGAGTTTAAATAAAGATCAAGAAACTGGAACTGAAACCATTGAGCTGAAAAACATAATCTTTTTGAGCACTCTAGGAGAGGAATTTTTAAGAGCAGTTGGTAAAATATGCTGAGACCACTGACAGGGTGAAAACCACCCAGATAGGATATATATATATATAATATATATATATATATATATATATTATATATATATATATATATAATATATATATATAATATATATATATATATATATATATATATATATATATATATATATATATATAATATATTTTATTTTTATTTTTTTTAAAAGTTATCACCATCACTTACTGGGAGAGCCCTATTCGAGGAGTGTGGTTCTTAGCCAGGGAAATTGAGTTATATGTTATTTCTGACCAAGTTGATAAGTTATACAGATTATTTAGATTTTGGATAGGGAAACCTAGCTCAGGTACAGCCCATTTAAGTATATTTTTGACCAGTGAGCATGGTTTTGAATCCTTGATAGGCGAACCTTTTCTGTAGGAGCAATTTAGAGAGAAGAATGTGATATTGTTTGTGTTTGAATAGCTTGGAATGTTGTAAGTGTTGGCTATTTTTTTAAGCTATATGTGAGTATTGAGCTTAGCGTAAAAATACACCTTGTCAAAAACTAATAAATTAACTACAGAAAATCCCCCACAAACTACAATTTTTTTATGTCCATTCAGGCAACAGGAACGAAGGTTCGAACCTCAATTTGCATACTTTGGAGTACACACGTGAGACCGAGGGGCTAGCCTCGATCCCTTAACCCAGAGAAAAGCTGACTTAACCCACTGAGCTTCCGTGAACTCCATATATATATATATATATATATATATATATATATATATAATATATATATATATATATATATATATATATATATATATATATATATATATATATATATATATATATATATATATATATATATATATATATATATATGCCTGTGTCATCCTGGTGCAAATGTTTGAGATTAAAGATGCACATTTGAGGTTTTGTTCACTCAGATGTGCTCTTTTCAAAAATGTGATAAAAAATGTTCTTTCTGTCCAGGAAGTGTTCCCCTTTTTTACCTTAAAGTTAACGAAAATCGGTTAATGAAACGAGATATCTTACTAGTCATTTACAGTAAATTTTCAAACAATACTTACTACAAAATTTACGACAAAAAACTGAAGCTAGTGTGACCTTCAGGTATCAAATACCATAAATGTTTCCTTTGTTTTTGTAAAGCAACATGAGAGATGCTACAATCGATAGCTTGATATTCAAAAACTTTTGAAAGAACCCTGAATTCCAGATACAGTGCCTTTGCAGCAGAAGGAGCAGAAAACCACTCACACTGACCAGAAAAATACAAATATCACAGATCTTGTTCTCCTTTAGAAGTGAAAATACAAATTCATCACGAAAAAGATAGATTTTCCATCAGTAAATAGCTTTTGACATTACCTTCAGTGATGGATAACCCCTAGAATATGAAAAGTTCTAAAAAGGCCCTATAATCATCTCTGGGTTGCTGTTCCTTCAAAGTATATCTAAGAAAGTCAAGAATTCAAGATACATTGCCCTGATTCAAGCTTCTCTTGACCTTTTTGCTTTCAATCCCTTGTTGGTAATTATAAACATTGATTCATACCACACATTTTGAAATATTGCAAAGATTAATACAGTTGAACGTGCAGTGTTACCCATCTTTTCCTCAAAAATGGTTCTAAGAATGATTTCATACTTTCTGTTGATAAGGCAATATCATGGAAGGGATGTGATACAAATTTACAAAATATTTGCATTTCTTGGTAATATGTAGGTTAATAAATTCAGTAGACCATGAAAGGAGACTAGGGTGTATGCTAAGAAAGTTGAAAAAAGTTGCCATCTTGATGCAAGAAAATAGCCTTTGGTTAATTTTTGGAATGGTGTGCTGCAGGAAGTTGCTTATTGTGATTTGTAACTTTATAAAGGACTGGATAAAGTATATGGATGGTCTTGGCATCATTTAGTGTATCATGATTAAGCCTACTTGGCACTTTTTTGATAATTATTTAATTTAAATTTCATATGGTAAAGATGACTACAGTCTAATCAAAGACTTGAGTTCATTTTAAATCTCTTGAACTCTATGGTGAGGATTAGTGTATTGGTTTTGCATGTTAGCTTAGTTGATATATTTGTTCATAATAGCTTAGTTGACATATTTGTTTATAATTTAGCTTTAATATATTGCATGTTAATTTGTAATTATGGGGTCAGGTGAGGTATTCACACAATAAGAATTTAAATTTACTATTTAGGAAAATATATTGGTTTATGTGTATATAGGAAATTTTAATTTTTGACTGGGACAGTCTTGATAGGCCCATGTCACTTAGAACCAGCACCTTACGTGATTTTCACTCTCATACTTTTCAGTAAAACTTTTTTTTTTTTTTTTCATTTTTCTTCATAAATTTATACAAATATTTGTATGAAAGTAACCTAACGTAGGATTAAAGAATATTTTGTTAATACATGATCAATGTTATAATTTTATTAGTAGTTTTTGTTTTATGGAAACAAAAAGTATTGTAAATGTTTCGAAACTGAAAAAGATATTTATTCAAACATACATTTAAAAATGTATTGAAAGAATGAAAAATATTTTTTTCATTATTATTATTAATTACAGAAGAGAACCTAGCGCATTTATTGCCAAGGAATCAAAATCAGATTCTACTGAAGAGGATAAAGTATCTGAAGTTGTAAAATCTCAAAAGCCTTGTGCAACAAGACATTTAATATTCATTCGTCATGGTCAATACAATCTCGATGGAACCATTGATGAGGAGAGATATCTCACCAAACTTGGTAATTTTACACCTTTGTCAAATCAAACACATTCGTTTAACATTTTTAAATTTTATTTTTTCCCTGCTTTACTTGCCAGAGAAAGCATGTGCACTTGTCCTCTCTGTCGATTTCTTGTATATATTATAATGAGGATTTAATACTAACAACTTAACAAATAATCATTTCAATTATTTTCTTACTTTATAATTTTTGTAATTTTTCAAATAAAGCAATTAAAAAAATCAAAAAAAAAATCTCCATTTTAGTAACATTTAATCTTTATTTATTTTTATAAAATTTTTTACTATGATTTTTATGATCCAATTTCTTCTCCTTTTTTCTTTATATATATATATATATATATATATATATATATATATATATATAATATATATATATATATATATATATATATATATATATATATATATATATATATATATTACTCGAAAAAAAAAACTCAAGCAATTGAAATTGAATAACTAAAATTGGAATGAAAAGGATAATGAAATTTTGATTTATGAACAATAATTAAAATGAAATATAAAATTTAATAAATAAATCCTTTATCTGCCTTCATTGGCCTCATTCAGATATTCATATTTCAATGTCCTTCTACATTCTACGCATCGTATTAATTATACAAAATTGTAGGTAGATGACTTTTTTTTTAATTTTTTTTTCCAAATTTTTTTTTTTTTTTTTTTTATTTTATATATTTATATATATATATATATATATATATATATATATATATATATATATATATATATATATATATATATATATATATATATATATATATATATATATATATATATATATATATATATATATATATATATATTATATATATATATATATATATATATATATATATATATATATATATATATATATATATATATATATATATATATATATATATATATATATATATATATATATATATATATATATATATATATATATATATATATATATATATATATATATATATATATATATATATATATATATATATATATATATATATATATATATATATATATATATATATATATATATATATATATATATATATATATATATATATATATATATATATATATATATATATATATATATATATATATATATATATATATATATATATATATATATATATATATATATATATATATATATATATATATATATATATATATATATATATATATATATATATATATATATATATATATATATATATATATATATATATATATATATATATATATATATATATATATATATATATATATATATATATATATATATATATATATATATATATAATATATTTAATATTAAACATACTTTCGGCTTAAGTGGAAAATTCAACATTAGTATTAAGAATATAAAATTTTAAAACACGAGTTTGGATTGGGCGACA
>SEYY01001119.1:40000-55000 GCA_009176605.1 Armadillidium nasatum | reverse complement strand
TGATCAAAAAATGAAATGATTTAATAGATAAAAAGGAGTCACTTAGAGGGTGAGGAGAAATTTCATGAAAGATAAATCTAGAAAAGAACACTATGCAGTACATGGGATTCATAGTTAAAAAAGGAAAAAAAAAAAGAAATTATGGTTGGTTTAATACAAAAAAGAAATAGAGAGAATTTAAGAAAAATAAATTGTAGAGTTCAATATGTAACGAAGAGAAATGATAGGAAAAAATAAGATGGGAATGAGCTCAGACGAAAGTAAATTTCGAAGCAATTTTTTTTTTAATGATAAATTGCACAGAAAGATAAAATTAAAAAAAGGGGAAAGACACAGACTAATTTTCATTAATACAAAGTTTCAAATTTTATCATCTTTTGTTTGGAGGGACATGGAAGAGCTGAAAAATGTGAAGCATTGAACGCTTTTAAATTATTTCCAGCCATTAGGGGGAGGGGTGTAGTTCATGTTCCTTTGAAAGAGAACATCCTATTACTTAACTGGGTTTATCTTTTATTAAAGAAAATATGCTATGTATTAAACAGGATTTAGATTTTATTGAAGAGAACATAGTAATTATTGAACGAGATATAACTTTCCATTTCTTTTAGTTATTTGCAACTGAATGGAGAAAGTATTTTATTTACTAACTGTGGTTATAAGGGAAATAATGAAATCGGACATTGTTTTAGTAATTTATAAAACTTTATAATGCATAATATTTACTTTTACAGATTAGAAAAGTGATTTACAATTAAAATCGAGAAAAAAATAAATATAGTTAAATTTGAAATCCTTTTTTTTTGTGGGGGGGGGGACTGTATAATAATAGTTGTAAATGGGGTCTTTTGATGTTTTGGAAAAAAATTCATATCCTATTTAAAGGTAGATATTAATTATCTTTTTGATGCAACATTGAAAATGAAATAGCTGTCATTTGATTTGCATTTAAAATAAAAAGAACTTCATATATTTCAATCAAATTTCAAGGAACATCAGTATTCTAAAAATAAATTTTATCTTAAATAATATTTATATTAATAAGCAATCACTCTAAAAAGAGATTTATTTTTTTCCCAATTGTGCAGTATTTTAGTGAAGGAGCAAGAATTGAAGCCGCTTTCCGAAGATATTTCCATAGAGCTCCAATTTCACAAACTAAAAATAGTTATGAAATATTTGTTTGCCATGCAAATGTTATTCGATATTTTGTTTGTAGGTAAGGCGCAATTCATATATATATATATATATATATATATATATATATATATATATATATATATATATATATATATATATATATATATATATATATATATATATATATATATATATATATATATATATATATATATATATATTATATATTTATTTTTTTTTTTTTTTTTATGTCTCCTCCGGTGGGCAAAGGCCAAGGCCTACCAATATCCACCGGAGTTGGGAAGCAATCGGATTCGCGGTCGCTAATTGCCGACGTGACCCGATACACGGCGTTTAAAAGTGTGCAAGTCAAAGGAAGTTGGGAAAACAGATAAAGGGAGTGTGTTCCAGACTTTACCAGTAGAGTACATGTAAGATTGAGCATAGCGGTTAAGTCTGGGGTCGGAGAGTTGGACAGAGAAAGGATGAGACTGTGTAGAAAGACGTGTCACACGAGCCCTTCTCAGTGGAGGAGGTATGCGACGTGAGAGTTCAGAAGAGCAATGTCCGTTGTAATAGCGATAGTATAGAGAGAGTGACGCAACAATTCGACGGGAAGAAAGAGATTGGAGAGAGTTAGTAAGAGCAGGAGAGTTGATAAGACGAAAAGCCCTAGACTCCACCTTTTCAAGATGAGCTGTATGTGTGGACCCACCCCAGATATGCGAGGCGTACTCCATACAGGGCGAACAACACCCCTATACAGAGCAAGCAACTGGGGTGGCGTAAAAAAACTACGAAGGCGCCACAGAACACCCAACCTCTTAGAAGCTTGTTTAGAGAGAGAGATAATGTGATCTTTCCAAGAAAGATCACGAGAAAAAGAAACACCGAGAATATTAAGAACAGATGAAGGTTTGAGTTGTGTGTTTTCGAAGAAGATATCATAGTTGTGTGGAAGATTGTGTCGAGTAGAAAGATGGAGGAATTGAGTTTTTGAGGCATTGAAAACGACCATGTTTTCTCTGCCCCAATTTGAAATCAGGGATAGATCAGAGGTCAGTTGCTCCAAGGCAATCCTTCTTGCGTCTAATAACTGCTGTTGGGAGGGACGTCTTTCAAATTGAAAGGAATAATGAAGGGTGGAGTCATCGGCATAGGAGTGTATAGGAGACGAAGTAATAGAGAGAAGATCATTGATGAAAATTAGAAAAAGAGTTGGAGAAAGGACAGATCCTTGAGGAACACCACTATTTATAGATTTATAGGAGGAACGGTGGCCGTCTACAACAGCTGCTATAGAACGACCAGAAAGGAAATTAGATAGGAGGTCACAGAGAGAAGGATAGATTCCGAAAGAGGGAAGTTTGGAAATCAAAGCTTTGTGCCAGACTCTATCGAAAGCTTTCGATATGTCTAGCGCCACAGCGAAAGATTCACCGAAACCCCGAAGAGCGGAGGACCAAGAGTCAGAAAGTAGGGAAAGAAGATCACCAGTAGAACGTCCTTTACGAAAGCCATACTGGCGATCAGAGATAAGATTGGAAGAATTGAGATGTTTCCAAATCTTCCTGTTAAGGATAGATTCGAAAACTTTAGAAAGAACGGAGGTTAAAGAAATTGGACGATAGTTAGAGGGTTGAGAAGGGTCCCCCTTCTTCGGTACAGGTTGAATGAGCGCACGTTTCCAACAAGAAGGGAAGATCGATAGAAAGTATATATATATATATATATATATATATATATATATATATATATATATATATATATATATATATATATATATATATATATATATATATATATATATATATATATATATATATATATATATATATATATATATATATATATACCGTATATATTAAATCTATTTTCTTTTGAATTTGACGTCATTGTCAAGATATAAATAAGTAAATAAATTAGCATGTAAATAAAGTGAAAGCTTTTGTCATAAATATGTTTTTTTTTTATTCTTGTAGCGACATTTCACAGTGTCAGGTTTGGGTCAAAGTAGGTCAGATCTCGGGAGAATTTTCAACCCCAAACTTTTAAAATATTTTTTTTGTTTGGAACAATGATGCTATATATATATATATATATATATATATATATATATATATATATATATATATATATATATATATATATATATATATATATATATATATATATATATATATATATATATATATATATATATATATATATATATATATATATATATATATATATATAATATGGGTTTTAATGAAAACTGATACTGAAAATATTTTGTTTTTTTGCATTGCTGATTTATACACCTTGTCAGATAATTTGAAGTTTAAATAAATGGCTTAATGAGTGAAGAAATAAGAATTGCGAGGAAATCCCAGAGGTATAAATATAATGTTCCTTACTATAGTTACAAATATTATTATTATTGTCAAACAAAGAGATGGACAAGTTCATCTAACATAAGGGGCGGGGCTATTTTATGCTAGTGAATGAGCCCTAAAACTTTTTGTTTCGAGTTTGTAAAGCTATTTGTATTTATAGGTAGTATGCATCGAGATGGGAATTGTTGATGCTTTATTGAATATATTTCGTTGATTGCTAGGGTTCAACTTTGGAGCATTTTAATTTCTTGTGTTTATCTCACTATAATTTAAATATCGGTAATACGATATTGGAAATGCACAAGCAGATCTGGTTGGCAATGCTTTTATGACTCTGACACTTTCCTCTGAACAGATGACTTTTACAAGGTTACGTTCGCCACCATAAAGCTTGTATTCTTGAATGTACCAAAAGCACTCTGAAAAGGACTTTTTATATAATTTTCTTCAAAATTGTAACGCTTTGAGATTGTAAATATCTTCGTAAAAGCTTGGTAGTTGACTACATTCACAACAATTGTTAAAGGTATAACAGATAAAAGACGAGTTTTTTTTAATTAACTATAAGTAAAATAAAGTTTTGTATTTTGAACTTAAAAAGATCCCAAGTATTTGCACATTTGAACTTGATTCATCCCCTAATAATCGGAATTAATTTAGGTTACCTTATTTATTTCAGTGCTTGGAAAACTTAATTCCTATTGAACTTTGTATAGCACTAGAGATAGACAAATAAGATATTCCGTTTATAAGTGACGTTGTGTTTTTTGTGGGGGTATTATAGGGATCTTAAGCTTACTCTTATTTGGTTTTTAGAGCATTATTTACGTATGTTCAAATGATGACTGATAAAGCATTTCATCTTCATGAGTAAGTTTATTTCTGTCTCGTTTCAATAAATAACTTATTAACAAGTAATTTTCAGGTGCTTAAATTTTCTAAAAATATAAAAAATAATAATGATACTTTATTATTATTACGAAATCTCCAGAAGAGGTAAATGAATTTATTTTTCTTAGGGCTCTACAGTTACAACCCGAAGCTTGGTTACGGATGTCCCTTCACAATGGTAGTATAACTATTTTATCTATTCGACCAGATGGTAGAGTTAGTCTTAAAATGTTGGGCGACTGTGGTTATATGCCCGTTGATATGCTTACCTTTAACTAAATTTATGCATGTGTATTTTGTTTATTAGTATAGTCAAGAATTTTAACTTCCACAGAACAAAGCTATTTTTAGTGAGATTTTTAAATAAACTATTTAAATGGTTTAGTTATTTATTTTAACTAGTATTGTTTTAAGAGTTTAAGGTTATTTTTAATTTTATAAAATAAAGAGCATCAGGAACAAAATATCGTTTTTCTCACCTTTCCATTGACTAGTTTTAAAGAAATTTTAAATTGAAACTTTCTGAATCAGGTTGTGTGGAACCAGTTTCAAGAACTTGCCAGTATCAATAATTATATCTGTCCAACAAACTTGTGGACAGGATGTGAAATACAAAACTTCTGTTCTAACATCCTTCAAATTTTCAGTAGATTCATAATCGTTGCTGGAACATCTACAGGATTGTAACTTCATATTTTAAGCCTAAGTGTGCTAATTCCCTCTTGATTCTACTCCTGAAATTTTATTAGGCAATAAAAAAGTATTTCTTTGCCACCCTTTTCTCATCTTTCACCTTTAACCATCCATGCAATCTTCATTCAGCTCTTTTCATATGTCTCTAATCCCCTTATTGGTGAGGATTTGTTGACCTGGCTACATATAATTGAGAAGGCATTTCTCTCAGCATTGATGACCCTGGTTCAGTTCTACTTATCAAAACAAGCTTTTCTTCATTATTGAGAGCGTGCCCATATCCTCCGAGGGTAGCAATAATGAATCATCTGAATTTTCATACCCTTCTAACTCATCGTTATTCGTTTAGTCTTTTAAAATAAATTGGTTTTCCATCTTACAAATTTCTGGTCTGGTTAACTCTAATTTCGTAAATTTTGGAGAGTTTTGCTAAACATAAAATGCATCAAATTAAAAAAGCTTCGGAGAAATCAAGAGGGCCGTCTTCCAAAAATTAACCTTCATCAAAATCACTAAATTACTTGGAAGTGGACAGCCTACTATATATATATATATATATATATATATATATATATATATATATATATATATATATATATATATATATATATATATATATATATATATATATATATATATATATATATATATATATATATATATATATATATATATATATATATATATATATATATATATATATATATATATATATATATATATATATATATATATATATATATATATATATATATATATATATATATATATATATATATATAAGCAACTATTCGGAATTAAATTTATTACTTGTTAAGATATACTTAGAGTCCTCTCTCCAGCGTTGCTTGCGTTTACACCTAGTTCGTTTTTTTTTTTTTTTTTCTTTTAATAAATTATTCCTTTTCAGTTACTGTTCATGGCGATTTCAAAATCTTTATGTAGTCAGCGCTTGAATAATTTTTTTTGGTTTCACACCCTACCTTTGAATTCTGATTAAATTATTGCTAGAACGAAAATAAAAGTCTTGTTAACTTATGTCAGGTGTAAAATTGATCATTTATTAAAGGTACTTTTTAAAACAAAGTATTCAAAATAAATTTAATATATTTTGTAAAAAAAATTCATAAGTATAAAAATCAATATTAAGCAAACTAAAACAGTTGCTTTTAATAATAAAATTTTCACGAAAAATTGCCGAGAAAAAGAATTTCGAGGCAATGAAACTCCCCCAATTCACTTGTTCGAAAATTTTTTGTACATTTTATTCTTTAAAAAATAAAATATTAAGATGAAATAATACGCCTAGTTTAGAGTTACAAAAATAAATCACAGAATCAAACTTAAGATGAAATACCTACGACACAACTTTTCAATCCTTAAACCAACGATGCTGTGTGGTTTATAAAAATTAAAACTGCGCCTTTGAGTTATTGAGGTTCACCAAATCAACATAAACATATTGTACATTATTTGGCCAGATAAGAGTTTTTACCACAAAACTGAATATAATGACTCGCCCTTGCTATTAATCAAGAAAATGGAGAATGGGAAACACTTAATATATTGGCACTAATTTATGATAACGTTGTTTCTGAATTATAATAGATTTAATTCAAAATATTTGCAAACCAAAAGAATTGTGGGTTTATGGCTTAAAATGTTCAAAATTAAAGATTTAAGAACGTTACAATATTGAACAATTGGTTTAATATTAATATTTATTAAAAGTAGTTTAATGAGATTAATAACAACCAAATCTAACTCTGCTCAGCATAATGGGGAGGGTCCAATGTTGAAAAATTTCTAAATTTCAACCGATTACCCTGGAATTTGTGGGGTCTATGCACTTCAACGAGCAGAAAAAACTATTTCTGACGTTTTTTTTTATCTATAACGGTTTGAAAGATTTTTTGAAAATTTTTCCTTTTAAAATGAATGGTGGGGCCAAACCACTGGTTAAAATGACCTGAAAATTGAACTGTATATTCACAAATGTATTAGCTATAAAAGCTTCTAACAGACTTTTGATATCTGCTTTTTAGGGGAAAAAAAAAAAAGTTATATACCCTTTTCTGACAAACTGTTAAAATTTTTTTTTGAAATTTTGAAAACGCCCTTCTGGACAAAAAAAAATTCACCAACAACTTTTTTCAATTTTTCCGGATGTATGGAGTAGATATAAAACTACAAATTTCTCTCGATACTTTATTCAATGCTATTTGTTCTTTTCGAGATACAGCCTCTCTAATTTGACCAAATTTTCAAAGAAATTTCAAAATTTGAGAGGCCATATCTCGAAGAACAAATAGCATTGAATGATGTTTTGAGAGAAAGTTGTAGCTCTTTACCTCCTCTAAACACCTGCCAAAAATTTAAAAAAAAAATCCTTACGTGTATTTTTTTTTTGTTCGGAAGTGTAAATTTTTCCAATTAAAAAAAAAAAAAAAAAAAAAAAAAAAAAATTCAAGTGCTTGTAACTTTTATCTAAAGCAGATATCACAAACACCATATAACGTTTCTTGCAATTGGGGCTGAGAATATACAGTTAAGTTTTCAGGCTCATTTCGACCAGTGGTTTGGCCCCGCTATTCACTTTTTGTGTGTGTGTGTGTGGGGGGGGGGGAAATGTTCCAAATAACTTTCAAACCGTTTTAGACACAAAAACGTCAGTAATGGAGTTTTTTCAACATGTTGAAACGCATATAAGCTCCAAACTTCATAAAAATCTGTAAAAAATTTAAAAACTTTTTATGAAATCGGACCCTCCCCTTTTTTTAAAAGAGTAATTACAAAAATTATTTCAAACTAGTATCAAATTTAAAAATTACTTCATTACAAAATTCTTGAAAACTTTCCAGTCGTTTTAAGTTTTTAAACATTTAAAAAATATTTTCACATTTTTTATGAGGTATGCTGAGAAGCAAAAGGCCTATTTTCAAAAATAATTTTCATTAAGAACAAAATTTCTTCTGCATTTTTTTTTTGGAGGTTACGAAATTTTGTAATAAAAGTGAGAAGAAATTATATTACTCTTACTAAAAACTAATGAAAATGAAAATTTACATAACTCTAATCAATAGGTCAATTGTTAAAGTAGCTAATTTGTGTGTGTGTGATAAATTTGAATAATTATATTAACAATAATTATATAATTAAAATCCTAGTAGGTTATTGTGTTGAAACTACAATGTACGTAATTCCCTAAATAAAAGGAAATGTGTAAAACATTTTTTTTTTTTTTTTTGTGAAAAATAATTGGTCAAAAAATCAAAATTTAAAAACTTCATTTTATGTGAAGAAACTTTTAATATTTCTTTACTAGCATCCAGTGTTATGTGAATTAAAATAAGTTCTAATAGAATCACTATAAACAACAATTATAAATTATAATAATAATAATAATAATAATATCATAATGGGATGACAAGAACGAACACAATAAAAAAAAAAGGTAATGTTTGTGCGCCAAGAGGAACATAATTAATAATATGTACAAACAAGCATTTAAATTGAAATGACTTCCTGGATTACTGAAGTGAATTTTAAATCTCCCCTCCTTCCCTCACCTTTCCCCTATTTCTTAATAATTATTTATCATTAATATCATTTGTAAGACTAAAGCGGAAATAAATACAAATTTTGATAAATATTAACAGCTTTAGATGCCCACCTCCATTCATAAATGGTGACTAGTATATATATATATATATATATATATATATATATATATATATATATATATATATATATATATATATATATATATATATATATATATATATATATATATATATATATATATATATATATATATATATATATATATATATATATATATATTAAAATGAAATTTGAATTTCTTTTAATCAGAAGAGTAGGAAAAATTGACTTTAAATTTATGGTAACAAAACGTAAACCATAATTTATTTGACAAGACTTATTTGGCAATTATTAAAGTTTTGTGCATGACCCTATCAAGAAAGAAGGTTTCAATTAATAAGTAACACCAATTTTCATACAATATCATCGTGTATTGCTACACCGACTAAAATAAATAGAAATATACTTATATTCCTGATGGCCCTGAAGGTATCGAATGGAACAACGAATTGCACAAGAATGTGTGTAATTCGGTGAATCTCGTGGCAGGCACACAAAAATATAAACGATGTAACTAAAACATTCGCAACAGGATACGATGGTATCAGAACGAGGATGCCATGAGTATCTGCTGCAAGCCAAATATGGTACTGACACACAAACATCTCCAAGGATATGGAGCCGAACCACGAGAAGAATGTGGAGTATCTGGTTCTAAACAATCCAAAAAGGTTTCTTAGCGTTAAATATCCTAAAATCTGTAAACAAGAAAAAACACTATCAAAATGATCATTCACTCATAAGTATTTCCACGAAACAAGCAATCATGCACTCATATATATATATATATATATATATATATATATATATATATATATATATATATATATATATATATATATATATATATATATATATATATATATATATATATATATATATATATATATATATATATATATATATATATATATATATGTTTTTTAAAATACATACCGGAACCCAAACCATATAAGGATGAACCTCATTGCAGTTTTCCCTCGTTGAACATAGCGGAGCTAAAATGGCGTAGGAAAAAGAAAATGTGGCTGCTAAGAGAGAGACGAGGAAAGCGAGTCGCCCTCCAAGTAAATTTGAACCACTTTTATCATCAATGAAACCGTAATGGGTCATTCCTTGGTACACCAAACCGAATACCATTCCATAAAGTAAGCTTTAGAAATTGGAAAGATAAATAAGATACAATAACTGCAGTTGAGAGTAATGAATATTAGAAAGGAAAAACATTGAAAGTATATGTGAAAAATTATCAAAGTGCCTTTACGAATCACTAAAAAAAAATTCATTTCCTGAGAGAGAACACTTAAGGCGTCAACTTTACCTGTATCGGTCTAGCTTCCACCTGAACCACCATTCGTGAATATCGTCATCCGCAGTCACAAACAAAATCTTCCAAATTTTTAACACAAAAACTTTTTCAAAGAAAACCTGTAATAATAATAAGAATTTAAAGTAATTCAAATTACAATACTTTCTAGTAATGTTTTCAAACTAAGAAACTAATTTATTAATTTTAAAAGTAATGAATTTTATAAAAAATGTTTAGTCTTTGAATTATGAGAATACAAAATTCATTATTTAGATAACGAATGTTTTCCTTTTGATCTTGTAAATAATAAAACCGAAAAAAAAATTTCAACGTGATACTTCTGTTTCCAACCCTACCTCAGACAAAAAGAATATAGTGATAACACCACCAAGAGCCACAAATTTAATAATACAATAAAAATAGTTAATAGGTGAGTGCTCTGAGCTGGCATGAGAAGGTTTACTAAGGCGAGGCGGGAGCACCATTGTAATATGGAATACGGTGTACCAAAATGACACCAATGGTACGTAATAATAAAACTGGTAAGGTTGATTCATCACTAGGCACAATATGACTGTCAAAAAGTTTAAACGAAACATTATCTGAAATAAAAGAAAAAAAAAAGAAAATTTTTACTTTTGCAGGCATTAGAATATTCTCACTCACTGATATTTAACATCTCAGATTGTTTACGATTTGGAGGCATACTTTCCATTTCTATAATGGAAAAGTTACAATGAAAAGCAATTCCAAAATTGATTCATCAATAAAAAAAATTCTGTAACTGAAATGACCACAAAAACAGTTTTTTTTTAAAAAAAAGGCGAATTTTATTTACCTGCAGGTATCTGATAATACCCATATCTCGTCCTGACCAATAATATGAGAAGTGACCATACCCAGTTAAAAAAAGATATGATGAAATCAAGATTCTAACATGTAAATATATAGGTAGAACTTGAGACGCTCCTGTCATGTGATATATAAGTATAACAAGCTGCATCCAATCCAACCTATATATATATATATATATATATTATATATATATATATATATATATATATATATATATATATATATATATATATATATATATATATATATATATATATATATATATATATATATATATATATATATATATATATATATATATATATTATATATATATATATATCCTCCGGTGGGCAAAAGCCGGAGGACTACCAAATTCCATCGGAGTTGAAGAAAAAAAAACTATCCTGGTCGATGGAGGCCGACATGTTCTTTCACTGCGTTTGAAAGAATGCAAGTCAAAGGAAGTTGGAAAAATAGATAAAGGATGTGTGTTCCAGAATTTACCAGTAGCTTATATGTAACATTGAGCATAGCGGTTAGGTCTGGGGTCTGAGAGTTGGACAGAAAGGATAAGACTGTGTAGAAAGTCGTGTCGCACGAGCTCTTCTCAATGGGGGTGGTATGCGACGAGAGAGTTTAGAAGAGCAGTGTCCGTTGTAATAGCGATAGTATAGGAGAGTGACGCAACAATTGGACGGGCAGAAAGAGATTGGAGAGAGTTAGTAAGAACAGGAGAGTTCATGAGACAAAAAGCCCTAGACTCCAGCTTCTCAAGGAGAGCTGTATGAGTGGAACCACCCCAAATGTGTGAAGCATACTCCATACAGGGGTGAACAACGCCTATATAGAGAACAAGCTACTAGGGTGTCGTGAAGTAATTCTGAAGGCGCCTCAGAACACCTAACCTCTTAGAAACTTGTTTAGAAAGAGAAGTATTGTGACCTTTCCAACAAAGATAACGAGAGAAAGGTTTGATTGTTTTCGAAGAAGATATAGTTGTGAGGAAGATTGTGTTGAGTGGAGAGATGGAGGAACTGAGTTTTTGAGGCATTAAATCTACCATGTTTTCTCTTTCCCAATTTGAAATACGTGAAAGATCAGAGGTTATTTGTTCCAAGGCTACCCTTCTCGAGTCTATTAACTGCTGTTGGGAGGGACATCTTTCAAACTGAAAGGGTGAAGTAATCAGCATAGGACTGGATATATATATATATATATATATATATATATATATATATATATATATATATATATATATATATATATATATATATATATATATATATATATATATATATATATATATATATATATATATATATATATATATATATATATATATATATATATATATATATATATATATATATATATATATATATATATATGAAAATTAATTTTCTTATTCATGCTATCCAAAAATTAATCGAACATTAGACAATAAATTAATAACTTTCAAAATTTAATACATCCGCGGATATTGCAAAATTATGAACTGCAGATGCAAATATCGAATTAAATGCAGTTATGTGGATGCGGATGTCACATTTATCATTAATAAATATATATATATATATATATATATATATATATATATATATATATATATATATATATATATATATATATATATATATATATATATATATATATATATATATATTAGGGATGGAGTGAAGTATCGGTATCGGTAGTATCGGTATCAGTAAAATTTTTGGACAAGAGTAAAGTATCGGTATCGGTAATAGTATCGGCATATTTTTAGGTATCGGTATCGGGGAATTTTTAAGTATCGGTAAAAATTTTGGTATCGCTCCATCCCTATATATATATATATATATATATATATATATATATATATATATATATATATATATATATATATATATATATATATATATATATATATATATATATATATATATATATATATATATATATATATATATATATATATATATAAAGGGGGAGGGTTGAAAAGTAACGCCTGTTCTGCCGTAAGATCTCATATACTGAAGATAAGATATTAAAACAAAGATTGAAAGGTCAAAGGTATATTCAATGAACAAATATTATTATTTTAATACATAATCTAAGCGAACATCAATTCATTCTTCAAATGTTGAATCAACTTCTCAAAACTGGTTGAAAAGAAGCCTTGATCTGTTTTTCAGAACCAGTGTGCCAACGCCTTCTTCACCCCATCATCTGAACTTTTCGTTACTCCCAGGAGACTCTCCTTCAACTTTGGAAATGAGTAAAAATCACTGGGAGCCAGATCAGGACTGTAGGGTGGGTGATCAATGATCTCGAAGTTCAAGCATTAAAGCTTCCGAAGCGTCTGGGCACTGCAATTGGGTAGAGCATTGTCATGATTCAGGAAGCAAATGGTACGGTTTGGACTTATTCAACGGATGCGGCACTTCAGTTTCTGGAGAATTTCACAATAACTATTAGAGTTTACAGTCGTGTCCTTCGGCAGATATTCCGAATAGACGAGTCCACCACATTCCAGAATGCCGTCTGCAGTGAGTTTACCGGCCGAGGGTTGAGTCTTAAACTTTCGTACGCCAGGTGAGCTTGGGTGTCTGAATTCTATAGAGGCTCGTTTTCCTTCTGAAACGTAGTGGTGGATCCAAGTTTCGTCTTCCGTTGCAATGTTTTGAAGAATTTTGTACACTTTCGGCATGCAAAAATTCAATCACTGCAAGTTGCTTCAACAAAAAATACCACTATTAGATCCCATTTTTCTATCACTGTAGCACAACAATGAAACAAATAACTATATCGTTCGCGTTTCAAATCTATTCTACAAGCTTCAATCTATCGAACGCAGGTCTGAACATGTTTATACCCGTTTCCGTTGATAAACAACGCATCAACAGGCGTTATTTTTCAGCCTTCCCTCATATATATATATATATATATATATATATATATATATATATATATATATATATATATATATATATATATATATATATATATATATATATATATATATATATATATATATATATATATATTAGATTTAGGATCGTCTCGTTATAACAAATTGCCGTATCAAACCAGATATGTTTCAGTCATTCAGTTAATAAATGTGATGCATGTTATGCTTGTATATAGTATATAATAAGAGTACATAGGATGAGGAAGTAAGTTTTTACTCATCCAAACAGATGCTGATACGTACAGTATCTTTAATTTTTCAGATATTCCACATGTGCAAACGCAGATCTTCGCTACGTCGCTATCATGTACGCCCTACACTATACAGTAAGTACATTACCATGGGATCATAAGGAAGAAATCGCTACCAAAGAAGCACATATCGGTTTAATATAATATTTTTAACATACATACGTTTAAAATTGAACTATTTACTGTAAACTGTTTTCAGGAATTGAATTTGATTTGATTTGTGTTACTATTATTAATAACGGAGAGAATATCTTAAACAATAAACTGAAATGAGGAAATTTTCAATTGTGCACACGTCATCATATAAGAAAGGATCTTACTTCTATATTAAAAATCATATATATATTTTTTTTTATGTCTCCTCTGGTGGGCAAAGGCCAAAGGCCTACTATAATCCACCAGAAGTTGGTGAGCATACGAAATCGGGTCGCTAATGGTCGACGTAACCCGATACACTGCGTTTAAAAGTGTACAAGTCAAAGGAAGTTGGGAAAACAAATAAAGGGAGTGAGTTCCAGACTTTACCAGTAGAGTACATGAAAGAGTGAGCATAGCGGTTAAGTCTGGGGTCGGAGAGTTGGACAGAGAAAGGATGAGACTTGTAGAAAGTCGTGTCGCACGAGCCCTTCTCAATGGAGGAGGTATGCGACGTGAGAGTTCAGAAGAGCAATGTCCGTTGTAATAGCGATAGTATAGAGAAAGTGACGCAACAATTCGACGGGAAGAAAGAGACTGGAGAGAGTTAGTAAGAGCGGGAGAGTTGATAAGACGAAAAGCCGTAGACTCCACCTTTTCAAGAAGAGCTGTATGTGTGGAACAACCCCAGATATGCGAGGCGTTCTCCATCAGGGGCGAACAACACCCCTATACAGAGCAAGCAACTGGGGT
>SEYY01001119.1:2500-37500 GCA_009176605.1 Armadillidium nasatum | reverse complement strand
GAATAATATAAGTGTTTATTAAATAACCACACTTTTTATTACTTATAAAATATAAAAAATAATATATTTACTTGAAAAGAATATGGCCATTCTTAAAATCTTAAGTACTACAAACTTAATTTCACAATTTAAAAAAAATAAAGATGAATATTTACCATGTACACAAAAGTGCAAAAACGATTATCTGTGATAAAGTAAAAGATTCTCTTGAATTGCAGCAAGTTCCGTCATTAAAATTCAAATGGTGATTACAATAAAGATTTAACAATATCTGTCAATAATAATAATAATAATATAAATTATAGGAAATGATAATTAAGGAGTGCATAAATATTTGAAAAGTTGAAAAGGAAATATAAATAAAATAAAATTGGAGGAAATACCAACTGATAAATTTTTTTTCTTTTTGGATATATTTTAGTAATAAATATTTTGTATATTAAATACTTGCCACAACTAACAAAAGTTGGAAATAAACGTAAATAGATAAAGTTATACTATAAAGAATCTATCATGATGAAAAAAAAAAAAAAAAAAAAAAAAAAAAAAAAGGACATTAAGAATACTTGTTAGTATTAAGATTTTGAATGTATGGAATTTAGGAGTTATTGTTCGGAAAGATTAAGTAAGTATAATTGGAATTTCGAATTCAAAAGGAGCAACATCTAGGCTGAATAAATTACCATTGTCATTATGATAGTATTAGAAAAAGTATAATGTAAAGTAGGTTCGTGATTGGTATTCTGACGACACCTTTAAAAGAGCAAGCAACTGTAGTGGCGTGAAGAAATTTTGAAGGTGCTGCTGAGAAGCTTGTTTAGGGGAAGGAGAAATAATCTGATACGAAAAGGAAATACCAAGAATACTAAATATCAAGAACAGGAGAAATGGAAACACGAAGAATACTAAAGACAAACGAAAATTTGAGCTGTGAGTTTTCAAAGATGTTATAGTAGTGTTGAAAAATATGTCAAATAGAAAGATGAAGGAATTGAGTTTTTAAGGCAATAAAAACAACCAAATTTTCTCTGCCCATTAAGAAATTCGATTAGGATCGAAGGTTAGTTGCTCCATAGCTACCCTCCTAGTATCAACTAATTGTTGTTGGACTGGGTGAAGTCGTCGGCATAGGAGTGGTAGATGATGAAGTAATAGAAAGGTCAGTAACGAAAAGTGGAAAAACAGAGTTGGGGATAAAACAGAACCGTGAGGAACACCACTATTAATATATTTAAAGGATGAACGGTGGATATTTACAGCAGCTGCAATAGAACGACTGAAAAGGAAATGATAATTTCAGAGAAAGGAGAAGAGAAGATAAACTCTATTTTGGAGTTTAGAGAGTCGAAAAATTTAGGATAGTAGAGTTAGGTGATAAACAGAATAAATGAATTTAGTCGACGAACGACAAGAGAGAATAAGCCCCAAAGTTGAAAATTTAGGAGATTAGTTCCTTAGCAACATAGTTTGGCTGAAACTTAAGGTTAGGGATTGCTATCGGAATGCTCAAACATTTGAGTTTCAATCAAGAACAAGAGGTGGGCTACAAAGCAGAAACTAGAATTAAGATCGTGAATATTACAGAAATTGTTAATGAAAAAAGAAGGTCGTGCATAAAAAAAAGTCGGGGGCGAAGTCTTGGTGGCAAAAACCTCATCACCGGTGGCCAATAAACTCTCAAGTGATGGCTGAAAGAGTGGCATTGTTTGGATGCCGCTCCTTCAAGCATTTTCAAAACAGATTTGCGTTCCGCCATTTTTTTTTTCAAAGATAATATTCGAGTATGCTTTTGTACGTCTGTAGGGTACATGTGAAGGAGAGGGAGGGCGGTGGGAGTATGAGGCATTGCAGTGTAAATTTGATAATTTACGAATCAAAAGCAACGGAGAATAGAGGAATGTAACAGCCAAACCTAACCGTGGGTTATTCCAAAAGAGAAGGAGAGGAGGGAAGGAAGATATCTCCATCGTTTAGGAAGGTGCCACGTTCTCCATGTATATATATATATATATATATATATATATATATATATATATATATATATATATATATATATATATATATATATATATATATATATATATATATATATATACTAGAAATATGTAACTAAAATTACTTAAATAAAATTTTTGTCCATTAAAAAATAAAAATTTTAAATTCCTAAAAAACATTATTTTTTTTTTAAAGCACTCGACATTTTCGTAGTTATACTACATACCTGTGTGTCATAATTAACAGTAACGCTTCCTGCATGAATTCCATCAACAAAACCAATAAGACTACCTTGGGCAATCAAACGTGAACTAGACCACAACAACACTTTAGATCCGCGTAAAATCTATGAAAAAGTTAAAGAGGAAATAAGATACTCTTCGCAACCTTAAATTTCTGTAGAAACTAATGAAAAAGTAAAACTTCCCAAAATAATTCACATATAATAATTTTGAAGCTAATAGTAAATAATGTCTTACTTCCATGGCAGCTTTATTGTAGAAATCTATCTGCTCATTCGTAATAGCCACTTTGTCTTTTGACAAACGTTCAGGAACGACAGGGTCTTGTAGCATCCATAAGACGCGTGTAGTATTACCAAGATGATTCAAGGTCTGTTTTAGAGTATTTATAATAAATAATAATTTATCAAGCTGTTTTGAAGAGGCACAAAACTTTCAAGATCCAATAAAAAGCTATGTCAAAAACAAGACCGATTCTATGATTATTAGCATTAAAAAAAACTGCTACAAGTTTTAATTTTTAAATTTATAATCTGCGAGTGACAACACCTAATACCGGAACAGAGTCTGTTTTCAAACAGCTTCCATATCTGAGGTAAAGCTAAACACAAATAAGGTAACTTTAAATAAAATTATTGTTAATTTTGAGAGTACAAATTTTTAGTTTGATTGTTATAGAGGTAACTAGTTCTGCCAATGTATATCCAGAGTATTTAATACAAAAAGTTAAAACTGTGAAACATATTAATAATCTTACTGAGGAAAAGCGAGTCAAGTTTTGTTTGTATTCCAAAAATCCTTGATTCGATCCATTAAAGGATTTAATAGAATGCGTCGCACTTCCCATGACAATCAGCTTTGGTATTTGTTTATCTCCACTTTTAGCTTTCTGAAAATTTCAAAAAAAAAAATTTCAGAAATGAAAATATAAATAGAGATGGGAAATGCTTTTAAACACGACTATTAACATTACAATCATCAAATACTGAATTGGTAATTAGAATAATATATCAAATATAATCATTTTATAAATTTACAAAATGTTGTATCAATGAGAGGGAAATAAATTTAAGTGAAGTGAATGATATCATATTTGAATGAAATACATTTCACAATATGTCAAAAGGGGGGGGGGGGAGGGGCACTAAAACAATTCTTGAATTTCAGAGTGCAACAACTGTTCTGGTTCATCTGTCTAGCTATTTAGACAATACTATAATTGCTAATATTTTTAATTAAAAAATATTATATATATATTAATATATATATATATAATATATATATATATATATATATATATATATATATATATATATATATATATATATATATATATATATATATATATATATATATATATATATAAAACACTATAAAAGTGTAAAATTTTAGACAGAAAAAAAAATCCACAAGAAATAAAAACGAAACTTAATTAAAATTTGGAGCAAGACTTTCGAAGGGATAGCCACCCTTCCTCTTTCAGGCTCTAGTTCATTCAACATTAAAACTAAAGTAGAGCCTGAAAGAGAAAGAGGAAGGGTGGCTATCCCTTCGAAAATCTTGCTCCAAATTTTAAAAAGTTTCGTTTTTATTTCTTGTGGATTTTTTTCTGTCTAAAATTTTACACGGTTATAGTGTTTTATATATATATATATATATATATATATATATATATATATATATATATATATATATATATATATATATATATATATATATATATATATATATATATATATATATATATATATATATATGGATTGCCAATACCGCTCTCTTTCCCGTAAAATAAATATATCTAACTAAAACAAACCATAAAACTCACTTTAAAAAAATTAAATTTTTTTTTTTTTTTTTTTTTTTTTTGCTTAATCTCTATCGCTGATGAGAAAAAAAAATATTTTATATTAATAATTATCCAAATTATTACCTTTTCCATTTGAGGTTATTTCAGTAAAACTTAAAACACACATGTAAATAAACGGCAAATAGGTTACTGTTGACTATTGTTGAAATGTGTAATGATCTTGCATTTGACATAAGAAATATGAGATTCTTAAATGTGCTTAAAAAATAAATATAAATAAAGCACACTAATGCAGTTCAAACTAAAAATAAAAAAAAACACTTATTCCTTTAAAAAAAAAATAGGGCAATATATATATATATATATATATATATATATATATATATATATATATATATATATATATATATATATATATATATATATATATATATATATATATATATATATATATATATATATATATAATCCCATTTTAAGCAGTGGTATATGGTTTTGAAAGTGAGAGCTTAAAGTCCAAATTAACTCCTGTTTAAAGAAGTGACCCATTTGGCAAATAAGCATTTTGAAGAAGTTACGCACTTCAAAACAATCTTTAAAGTACAAAGCATTACTCAATCAACACCTTAATCACCAATTATCCTAAGCTTTATTTCATAGTTCTATGATAATGTATGAAAGCAACAATGTTGAAATGATAAATGATGATAGACATTATACTACAAACCAATTTACCTATGTCGCCTCACATACTAAGAATTTTAATTTCTAAGGAGCAAGAGGCATTTTCAAATAAATTTTTTAAATTCTTTCATAGTTTATACTAATAACATCAATTTTAGATAATAAAAATAATTTGCCTATGATGAAAGAAATAATATAATATATATATATATATATATATATATATATATATATATATATATATATATATATATATATATATATATATATATATATATATATATATATATATATATATATATATATATATATATATATAAGATGCTTACTTTCCAATTATTAAGCAAATGAAGGAAACTTTGATCCAAGTTTGGTCTCCAAAAGAAATCAAAATTAAGAAATAAGTTGGAGTCATTATAATTGATGTCCATGTGAGCCTTTGTGGGTTTCGGGGGGTGGTTCATCGCGACCTGTTTCAGAAGTTTTTTTTCAATTTACATTTATTTTAAAATTACAAATTTTAGGCTATTAAAGTTAAAAGTTTTTAAGTACTAAATAAATATTTTACCAAATGTATTTTATAAATAGAAATAAATTATACTTTCATTTGTTACAACATTTAAGGTAGAGGTTATCTTTTACAATGTCAAAGTTTTACATTTTCTCTCCATGTATTTAAGAGGTTTTATACTGGTAGTATTATTTCTGATATATATATATATATATATATATATATATATATATATATATATATATATATATATATATATATATATATATATATATATATATATATATATATATATATATATATATATATATATATATAACAAAGTAGGTTGATATTTTGACATTCTTCATTGTGCTAAAAAGTTTAAATTTTCCTTTCCAATTTGATAGAAGAATGATGTGAAGGTAGAAAAATATGAACGTTTGCAAAGCAAATAGTGTTTAATTATTATAATTTGCAGAACGTTACTCATAAAACTATAAAATAAATGATGCATCAATAAATATGTTAAAGAATGATTTTAAAGCAAGACTCTTCAAATGTTACTCCAAGTCTCAAAATTATTCTTGTCATGACAACTAAATAAGAGTTACTATTAACCTATTATTGAACTGCCGCATCAAAAGTACGAGAGAGTTAAAACCAATTTTTGAAAATAAAACTTTTAATGACCTCTTTATTTTAGTCAATATTAAAGCTAAGTTAAAGGCTTAGTGTAAATAAATAAAAAAAATATAAACAATCAATTACTTTTATAATTGGCCACTAAAATTATTTGAAAATTCTCACAATATCAGCACAAGCTACTTGTTTAAAAAAAACTAGCATTAATTGAAGCTTTTAATATTCACAATTTTATTTACTATTAGGTTATAAACTTACCTGATCAACAAAAGAATGGTAGAGTTGCCTAATCCTCGAATCTCCTACAAAAGCTATCGTGTTGCTCTCCTTAAGAAAGGCCACGTACCTCATACATCGTCGTGTATCTCTTCAATATAAGTTAGCAGTCGTTAATACAAGTAAAATTGCCGCAAAATCAAAATTATTTTTATTTAAGAAAATTTTTACTTTAGTTTCAAAATCTACCTACCGATATTTGCATTAGTTATTACTTTTAATTTGCGACAAGAAGACCATGCAATATTACATTTCATTAAAAATGCGTAAATTTTGTTAAATATAAACTCTATTACACCTACCACATATACCAATTTACGTCAATTTCATGAATTTATATATAGTAAAATACATAAGATAAATATATCAAGATATTAAATTACTATAATAAGAAAATAAATGAAATGAGGTAAATATATCAAAAAATTAAATTACTGACAGACGTAGCCCTATTTACATTTTATAAAATTCCCAAAAGAAACCACAATACCTGATACATTGATGGGTCTCATTTTAAAAAGAAAAGTTTTTCATTCAAAATTTCGGTGAATATTAATAGAATAACAAAAACGTAAGATACAATATACACGAGTTAGTTAAGCATGAAGAAAGTTAAATAAACAAAATTATATGGTACACTTTAAAATTAAAACCTGATAATTTTCTAATGACTTGCTTATAATGATTATAATTATTATTATTATTTTTTTTTTTTTTTGAGTTCCTGTGCAGGTGATGCTTTATTGAAAAATCAACATCAAGGACTACACCTAGCCAAAACGAAAAGGACTGGCTTTGTAGGTTACATCTTAAAGAGCAAATTCAGTTCATAAAGACAAGCAAAGGGCAGAGAGGATACTAAGAATAAATGAGAAAGACAATTGTGGAAAGGTATTCTATGTAAGGAAGAAAAAAAATAGAAGTCCAGTAACATCGTAACCAAAGAGAAGATTAAATGTTAAAAGTAATATATGAATGGCAGAAAGGGCAAATTCTCTCCTGGAAGTTGTTGTGTGTCAGATTTGTATATTGAGTAAGGAACACTTTCCCATGTCACTCTTGACTACGCGAGCAAGTTCAACTGCACAGCTTGGCACCTCAAAAATCCTCCTTCAAGCAAGGAAAACCCTGTCGAAGTCAAGAATAGTAATTAGTGGCAGCAAAATGTCTCATTTGCAAGGTTTCAGGAAAGTATATTTTGCAAGTTCAGGAAAGTATATTTTGCAAGTTGTCATGAAAGTGGCTACTTTATCTGCGTGTTCATTTCCTAGTATGCCCATGTTTATATGGGATTTAACAAAATGTTGTCCTTTTGGATAATAGAAACCAAAGGAATTCTAATCAAAGTTATTAAGAGCTTAATCACTTTTGAAATATGAGAAAATGGTGGACTTGTCCAATGAATCAAAGCCAATAATTATAATCTGTTATTGCTAGAACAATCATTCAATTCAAAAACGAAAGTTGATGAACAAAGGAGGAGGTTATGGAAAAGAGAATAGTCTAGAAGAACAGTTGTTGTATCCACTCCCTCCTCCCTCCTAGAATCGTCTGTGAACGCCTACATCAATTCAGCATGGATGGAATGATGGGAGAAATATAAGGCTTTCAAAAGGGTTGAGTGTTCCACAGTCTTGGTAAAAGAAGACATCACGTACATCTTTGTTGTAGGATACACCCACGGTGTACAGAAATAATCATAATCGTATAAAGAAAAAGATTAAGAGGAATATGAAGATGGAGATCACAACTAGTGCAAATGGCCAGTAGAAAAAATGAAGAAGTACCTTCTCAATAAGAGAAGTAATAGCTGAGAAAGTTGAGTCTGAAGGCAGAAATTAATTAAGGGAGCACATAAAAAGTTTTCTTCTTTAAGAATAGAGCATTACTCCAGGATCTCATTCAGAGTTGCTCGAAAGGCCTAGATTGCTTAGAGTCTTAGACCATAAACTTAAATCATCTTTTCAAATTTTTTTTGTACTACTCAAAAATTACATTTTAGTAAAATCTTTTCCTCTTTCAGCTTATGTTCAAATTATTAATACTTTTTAAAGAAAAATTATTTTTAATACTATAATTGCTAATAATTATAATCTAAATTTAAATCACGAAAAAGGTATATACTACCATCACTTTATTATAATAATTCTAACAAACAAAGTTTTAAATTAAAATACCTACATTTTTGAGTATGAGTGAATCATGCATCCATAAGGTTGCCACACTAAGGAACCTTGAAATCTCCCATCTGACAACAGCCGCTGACAGGAGTCTCCTCCTACAAATAAATATATCTTGAATTACATAATCTTGGTAGAAAATGCGATTACAAATGTTATACATGTAACCTTGTTCCAAATGGTACTACCTTACTTTCAAAGTCATAAGGGTCATAAAAATATATGCTAAAATGTTATAAGGATTAAGGTATGGGAATGGAACAATGCAAATTATTGTTGTCACTTTTTAATTACATATATTATCACTTACATCTTTATACACACATTAGAAATTAATATAATTTTCTGTAATGTACACATGAATAAAGCTTTTTGGATTAAAGAGGAAGAATTGTAAACATCTTAAATTTTATTTTTGATCATCAGCATGACTTCCATATGGAGTGCTCTATTGGTGATCTTCTCTTACTTATCTCTGACTCTTAGTCCTGTGCTCTATGACCACTTCTATGAATTTTGCGCCATAGCACTTGACATATTGAAAGCTTTAAAAGGAGTCTAGCATAAAAACTTGATATCAAGTCCCTCTTTCAAAATCTATCTTTTCCCAGTGATTTTCACTATAATTTCCTTTTTGGTTGTTCTGGGGGTCTTCAAAATTTCATCACAACAATCTGGATGCCTGTTTTTTATAGGGGTATTTTTCAACACTGTATGTCTCATATTTGGTGTTGCACTCACACATTTCTCCTTGAAAAGGTGGAATCTAGAACCTTTTGTCTTATCATACAGAGGTATAAATTCAGACAAAATAGAGATGCCCATACTATCCATTTTTTATCTATCTTGTCTTTTTTAAATGTTTTTTTTTTTTTTTTTTTTTTAAAATGAAAGTTCACATCTCACGGGCATTGCCCTATTCGAGGAGAGGAACTTTTCTAGGTAGTATGTACCTAGGATCCCGAAGTGGGATCGAGCCGGCGCCCTCAAGCACGTGAGTCAATCACTTTACTGTTTGAACCACGGTAAAAGGCAACTGTCATATTCAACAATTCCTGAAGGAAACTATTCCAAAAATCAACTCTATTGCTGAATGATTATTTTTGTTTATCAAAATAGTATGACTATTTTTTAACTTTAATTAACATGGCTAGTCACCTTTCCATGGTCAACAATAAAGAATTTATTGATGTTGGTAAATAAATTATCATGATATGTAAATATTGTGCAAACTTTTTTCACCATCAAGAAATTACTTTTCAAAAGAAAACATTAGGTCCCTCTTCATAACTATCAAAGCCAGAAATCGTCTTTAATGTTCCATGTTGCACTCTTTCCAGCATATCAATCTTTTCTTAAATAAAGTGCCCAAACTTGTGCACAATACTCCAATGCTGGCCCAACATAACCAATATACAATTTACTTACAACCTCATTATTCTTGCAAATAACGTTATAATTTATTATACCTAACATCTTATTATCTCTATTCCTTGCTTCCAAACACCGATTAGACTACCTTCAGATTACTGGTAATAAACATCACCCAAATCTTTTTCTTGGCTTGAAATAGATAAGTTGAAGAAGAGAAGCAACTCTATAAGCAAAAGAGGGAGCAGATTTGAAATGCATAGAAGAATGGAGTTGTCATCAGCATAAGAATGAACAGAGTTAGAAGTACAGCTGAGGAGG
The DNA here is from genome assembly GCA_009176605.1 of Armadillidium nasatum. Classification (NCBI taxonomy): domain Eukaryota; kingdom Metazoa; phylum Arthropoda; class Malacostraca; order Isopoda; family Armadillidiidae; genus Armadillidium; species Armadillidium nasatum. The sequence continues at coordinate 27,489 of SEYY01001119.1, read as the reverse complement.
TCATTGATGAAAAAAAAAATAAAGTAGAAGATAGAACAGAACCCTGAGGAACACCACAATTAATTAATTAATTAATAATTATATATATATATATATATATATATATATATATATATATATATATATATATATATATATATATATATATATATATATATATATATATATATATATATATACTATATAATATATATATATATATATAGCCAATATATTATATTTTTTATTTTCTTTTTATCAAAATAGCTTTTATATATATATATAAATATTTATTTCCAGCTTAATAGGAACGAACTTCTGTTCATGACTGTACCTCGGTTACCATCTTTCTGAAAATTCTGAAAATTACATATTTTGTATAAGTAAATTTAAAAAAGTACAAAAATATTTGAACAATTTTTTTCTTCTCATTCACAATTAGTAATTCAACAGGTTTACTTAGGTAAGACCCTAAGGTAACATTTGAAAAAATGCAAGATGTAAAATTATCAATATAACATGTATTTATACATATCATTGCTATGCTATTGCTGTGTATCAAATTTGTATCATTTAGCTACATTATTTCATGATTTTTTGTTTATACTTTCAGTCACCATGGCTAAAAGATCAGATTCAGCAATATCGGAGAACTTAACAATGTTTCAGGATAGGCTCAAAATAGCTACATGTAACATATGAAGTCAGAAAATTAGAAAACCTCCAGATGTCCAAGTAAAAATTTTTTTACCAAATATTTATGGGGGCATTTAAAATCAAAACACAAAGATGAACATTCATTAGCAGAAGAGTAGCGGTCAAAAGAAACATAAAAGAAAAAAAAAAAAAAAAAAAAATAAAAAAAAAAAAAATAATAGTTAAATCAAGTTTTCATATATTTTGTTTGATTTAATCTACAAATAATAAAAATAATAAAAATTGCAATTAATTTTAACCCTAATATATATTATATATATATATATATATATATAATATATATATATATATATATATATATATATATATATATATATATATATATATATATATATATATATATATATATATATATATATATTGAATAATAATAAAAAAAAAAAAAATTTTTTTTTTTTTTTAAAGAATATGAATACTTACATCTACTTAAAATTTGACTCACCATCATAAATATGAAGAAATCCATGATAGAATATGAAGAATATAACAAATCCTGTTGCCAACCACTTTGCAATTTTAGCATTTGCATATAAATTTAATTCTTCAATAAAAAGCATAAGGTATGGTAACAAAGAACTTAAATACCTTAAAAGAACCAGCCCTCAGGCTTCAACTTTGTAATATAAACCTTCTTAATTCATTCTCTTCCACCTTGAACAAAAAATATATATATATATATATATATATATATATATATATATATATATATATATATATATATATATATATATATATATATATATATATATATATATATATATATATATGGTATAATATGGCAGTAGGCCTGTATCCCACAACAATGTTCCATCTATCAGTTAGGCCTGTATCAAAAGGCAATGTCATTCTTCAGGTTATAAGTCAAACTAAGTACACTAGAAAACTAAATAAATAGAATAATGATAATAATAGTAATAATAATAATAATAATAATAATAGGCATAAATGAAATGAAAGCTAAATAATAATACAAATATAAAAAAATTTGCATTAATATATCGATATTTCCATATATCAAAGGTTGTATTACAGTATATTGCAGAAAAATAACAAAACAGTCAAAGGATAAATATGGCAACCTGGTATCCAATTGGTTTTGCTATTTTTATACAAACGAAGGCCAGTGTCAAGAGAACAGTTGCTTCACATTCAGAATAAAAAAAATTTTTTTTTTTTTTTTTAAATAGTTCTTCTTTTTATGTATTTATATTACTTTTCCATGAAAGAAATGTATGTGTAGAATGCATTTAAACATATTTTGACTTCATATTTTCAATATAGTGAAAAATAAGAGGTATCGTGCCAGATCAAATTATTACCATTTTTTATTTGTTTTCTTGAATCTAATTGTAAAGAAAAGATAATAAAAGGACAATACATATTTGAATAGGACAATCAAATTAGTGGCTTACAAAATGGTGCATCATATTAAAAAAAATTAAAAATAATTTAATAATTTGAAATTTTTTTTCTTTAATTTACACATTTTTGTTTTTGTTTTCTTACAAAATCCTTTGCCATTCGCTGATTAACCGAAAAAAAATTAAATTACTATCATTTCCTCTCAGTAGGTAGTCTGAGTAGAAAAAAGTTTTTTTTTTGATCCATTCTAAATTATGATCAAATCCACTACTAGTGTGCATGACACATTTACCTTAATATTACTTGTAAATTTTCTAGATACTGAATATTCCACAATTTTCAAAAGTTGGTGAGATATGTGATACAGTCATAAAAGTTCCTTTTTTTTTAATTTTAATTTGTTTAGAAGTAACTAGAACTGGTTTACATGTTAGTTTTTACACTCCTACTTTTCTTTTTCAAACCCTGCTGTTTCATGAAGATTAATTATCCTGTGTGTGAGGCAAGGTATAATCAAAGTTTACCCTTAAACTTTGGTATAATGTTCATTCAGAATATAATAGTGGTCTGGTATTAGAAATAAAAAAATAAATAAATAAATACATCCAAAAACATCTTCACTTGTATGAAAAATAAAAGGTCAGCTGACAAGTGTAATATATCCTAAATTATAGCTAGAATGGTGGTACAATATAGTTAAAGTCTATGATTCCACCCTTGATATATCGATATTTTTCCTCTGAATCGAATTATCGAAAATTTTCTTCAGTACAGTACCATTAATTAAAAGGGTATACCCGTGGGTTAATCGACGAACGACAAATTATTTTGAGAAATTTTTTTTGTAAATTTTAAAATTGCTAAAATATGATTTACAAATCTGACTTTAAACCAAATATAAATAAAGTTAAATTCATAACCAAGTAAATATTACCACAATTAATCTACCTACATGGTTCCATGTCACTAATTCATTATTTCTGGCTTGCCATAGCTTAAACCTTATATTATATCTACGGGGTAAAGACTGTCAATTACGCTCTGCCATGAACATGACATTTTTGAAATAGTATAAAAGTATTATACTATTTCTAATTGCTTTTTTTCATCTTTATGTTAATCTTTTTTAAGCCCCTACATATGTAATACAGTATATTCCCAACAATATATACTCTGTGTCCTTCATTCTGTGAAGTATGCGTCATTTATTATATATATATATTAATATATATATATATATATATATATATATATATATATATATATATAAATATATATTATATATATATATATATATATATATATATATATATATATATATAATATTTATATATATATATATATATATATAATATATATATATATATATATATATATATATATATATATATATATATAATATAATATATATATATATATATATATATATATATATATATATATATATACCTTACTGGTTTATTCAAGATCATTACCATCAATAACGATTTTGATTTGATATATCGGGATCGCCCCTATCTCTTCGGTCTGCGGAAAACATGGGAAATACCCTAAGTCGTCTAAAAAAGTAGTCGACAATATCATCACACTCACGGGTCGGGGGGTCGGGGGGCAGAGCCCCCCGCAGACAAATGTTCGGTTTTTACATGGCCTTTATTTTAATAAAAGATCGATATTTCATAAAAAAAATCGTTTGAGATGAGGATACGATCTTAATAATATATATATATAATATATTATATATATATATATATATATAATATATATATATATTATATATTATATATATATATATATATATATATATATTAGAAAATTCTTATATTTTGATTTAATTAAATATTTTATATTTAATTAGTAGATAAAACTATGGTTTTCACAAAATATCAGAAAACACCCTAAACTTAAAAAATCTTTTATAGAACGGCAACATTTTACATGTTTTTTGACTCGTTTATATGAGGAGGACTTGCCTATTTACCGTTGATATTGTAAGTCCTTTTACAATTATGTAACATTTTTAACTAAATACTCTCAACGCCTGAAGAGTTTTGGAGAGATGAGTATATCCCATTTAATTATTTTAAATTACTTGCAGCCATATGGTAGCTATATATTCTTTAATCCTTAGGGTAGGAATCTTTATAGAGCTTTGTAAGAGAAGTTAGGACCCAACGAGACCGACTCAACCCCGATATTTTGTTCTGCTATTTTGAATTAAAATTGACTTTTGATTATGCTCGGTTGAGTTAGTGTATTACCTTTAACTTGAATTGAATGTTTGACTTAACTTTTACTGTTTAACTTGGCCTTAGTTTTTTTGAGCAGAGTTTTAGGATTCTTGCTTGTTTAGGTTGAAGCTATGTTCCTACTAGGGTAAAATTTACATAATTTACTACTTTAAAATTTATTTATGAGCTTACACGTAATAAGCCAAATGTCCAAGTTTAATATTTTGGAAATAAAATAAATCCCCTAAAACCCACTTTTTATTTTAACAATTTGAAGAACATTTTAAATGATGAGTTCTTAATTTCTTTTTTTTAATTGTAGGCTAAATTTACTAGAATTAGGTTTATTCTTGGCAGAGCAGCCACAGTCTGCATTAAGCGTTTTCAGGGGTTTCAGCGCCACAGAAATTCCAACAATATACATATATATATATAATATATATATATATATATATTTATATATATATTATATATATATATATATATATAATATATATAATATATTATATATATATATATATATATATATATTATAATTATGAAAATTGTAATATATTGCTTTAAGTAAACTTAATTTGATAATATTTATTTACAAATAAACAAAACTGATTTTCAATATTATCCTAAACTAAGAAAAATTGTCTTTAGAATGACAACACTTAGCATTTGTTTTGACTCTCGTTTTATACACGAAAACCTACTTACTTGCTATTTACCGTCCCAATAGAGTAAGTCATTTTCAACATTGTTTTAACGTTGTCGTCGCCATGAATTATTGAAGATGAGTAACCATTTTATATTATTATATGAATTACTTGTAGCCTTATGGTAGGAATATATTTTAGACTTCTCTTATCCTAGTATAGAAGCTTTAAAATCCTGTAACTTGAACTAGTCCTATCAAATTTGACTAACTTGATCCTTTTTATTGTTTTAAATTGACTTTGTGACTGATCAAGTTTTGAGTGGAGATTTATTTATAATTACTATTGATATGACTTATCTTGACTATTTCGTGTTTAATAGGACCTTGTTTTTTGAGCAGAGTTTTAGAGTTCTTGCGATTTGGACAGAAGGGTGTTTTTATTTATACTACCTAGGCTTAAATTCCCTATTTTAAAATTGTTTACCTTAATAGCTTTCACTAAGCTTTAATCCAAGTTTCAGTTTCTTGGAAATACTAAATCCGCAAATCCCCATATTTCCCCTTTATTTTAACTATTTGAAGAACATTTTAAATTTAAATTAGGTTAATTCTTAGTAGAGCAGTCACAATACTGCATATTTGGCCTTTCTGGAAGTTTCGGCTTAAAGACAATTCCCAACAATATATCCTCTGTGTCCTTCATCATGCAAAGTATACTTCAGTATTATTATTAAAATTCGACTTAATAGGAGTCAAATCAAATCTTGGTAGATCAAGAATATAAAAACTACTATTTATATGCTTTAACTATTTAATCTATTATATATACTTTTTTTCCATTTATATTCGAGAAATTCTCCTTTATATAAGGGTTTATAAAGTTGGTTTGTTTTTTATGTCAGTATGGCACTCAACAGTTTTGCACCTAAACAAGCTGCCGGTTTTCAAATAATCACTTTTTCAATTATAGGTCAAAGCGTTAGACGTTTTATAAAATGTAAGTTGTTTGTTCGTTACTAATCTTCAAAGTTCTGGATTCAGGTATGAGGTTATATATTATTCTTATTCACCTTTTCCTTCCTATCCTTTCAACTGACTCTTCTACTCAAATATATACCTCTAGTTTTCTTAAATATTGTAAATTTATATATTAAGGAACTTCAATAAACAACAATCTTCGAAATCAATCATAGTAAGGCTCCTAAATTATTCAATTGTAAAGATAATTCCGACCCTTCTCTTTCAGGTCAAGGCTTTTTAATAATTAAAAGCACATTAGTTATGTTGTTACCAATAGAAAAAATTCTTAGCATCCAAGATAGGTTTGGCATCTATCATACGCCCGAGGAAACCCAATAACGTACCTTTCTCAGAAGCTTCACAGAAACGGCGTAAACTCCTATAATTTTACATCCTAACTATGTATGTAGGTATGTATGTGTGTGTGTTTTTTTTTCCCCCTTACTGTTACGATTTTACGAACCCTGTATAAAATTCAAGGTTAGGAAATTTCAAGAACCAATCCTGGCGATGCTCTCTCAAACTATAATGACAGTTACATAAAGCTTCATTGGGTTCAAAATACAATTTTTAAAAAAATGACAGGAGTCAGTTCATCTCTCTCCTGCTGTATCCAACTATAAAAATGATGAAATAGAATTTACAAAATAAACATTTTATTTCAAAATTATAATATAAAAATTGCTTTAGGAAAATACAAACTATTTTATTTTCATATGCATAAAGAGTAGGAATAGTAAGACAGCTTGCTCAGCATCAGAATAAGAAAATATTCTTTTATGATCATAAATAATATATATTCAATATTAAAATAAGCTTACATAACATTCGGTGGAGTTATATTCAGTAACTGTAAAGAAGATTTCATAACCCTAAATACACATTTTAATAAATAAATTCTTGCCCATAAAGTAGGGAGTAAGTGTGAGGTAAATTTACTACTAGGGATTTTACTAGGGGGTAGAATATGAACCCTACTATAATAGACGCTGAGACAATGGGAAAGCCTATGGAGAAATTTCGATATTGTATGAGAGGGAAAGGAAGAAATTATTTCTAATTTATTGTCAAAGTTACACATACAATCGCTGCTAACTTCTCGTATAAGTTCAGGGTATTTGTGAATAAATAGCCAAAATAGATCCCACTCTTCCTAAAAAAATAAAAAAATAAAAAAAATAAAAAATGTTATAAAAGGCAAGTAAGATACTAAATTCTAATCTCTAATCACTTAATGAAGACATTTTTAAAATTTCAATAACTTTATTACATTTTATTAACGTTCCAAATGATTGGACAAAGATATTAGCATACATTTTCAGTATATACACTTGCAAAATTTGCAAGATAGTGATCTATGCATGGTAAGGATGAAGTAAGAGCAAACTGGTGGAGGTCCGTAGCATTTTGACGTCGGAGCTGTGCATAGAGGCAAAAGCTACCAAACCCTCTAGCAGCAGTTTCCCTCAGAATAGCTGGTGCTTCTGAGGAATCTCATCCTGTAAGGGGAATAATTAGGTGTCCTCAGGGATGATATTTCCTATGCCCATTCTCAATCTTTAAATAGGTGAAAATAGCAGGTTTGCTTCACTGAAGCATCGCGTCGCATTAACAATTCAAGATTTTTGAGTTTAAAATAAACTATGCAAAATTTTGCCAAACATTCAAGAAAATTCTTAATTAAGAGAAGGATAATCATCGGAAAATACCAATTAAGAAGTTTAATTAATAAACATTTATATTCGAAAGGTGAGATGTTCAAGCTACACACGAATTTGAAGTCTTTAGAGCAAATGAACACTGATCTCGATGCGATTAGACTTTAGATAAAACTAATACATTCAGAAATTATTGGTGCTATATGGTTGAATGTACAAGTCGATATTGCATAATTTGCTGCTTCTGATGTGCGAGTATTGGCACTGGAATAAAATAGATTTTTACGAAAGCTGTAATGATTACAGGAAATCAAATTCTTATAGCAATATTTTTATTTGCATTTAGATAGCTAATTTATGGTCCGGAATAACTATGGATCCCAAGACAAGACTCCGAACTTTAAGCTTTCAATAGTAATGGTTAGCTTAGTAAGTCGAGCAGAATTTGTAGAATCAAATAAAGTGCTAAAAACATTAATAAATATGGTTTAGTTTACATGATCTTGAAGTTTGGAAAATTAATATTTTAAAGTTAATAAGGTAAGAAAAATTCAAACAAAAGGTCAAGCAAGCGTCCGAAATTTCAGGAAAAATTAAAATTTTGAGAACTGGAGTAAAAGTAGTTAGTTGGCTGTTGGTAATAGAAAACAAAATGTAATATCCAAATGTAGAAATAAGAACGTCATTACAAAGTAATGCTAATGAAGCAGTGAAAGATATCGAGAGAGGTTAATTTTTTGCAAATAGTAGAATAAAAATAATTTCTAAACAACTGGACAAGTAATATGATGAGAAGTAATCGAAAAAACGTACAACCTAGAATTTTTTTTTAAAATATAAAGGAAAAGTGAAGAAGTATATTTTATGTTATGATAGAGTAGCTAAAAAGTGTGAAGAGGAGGAGGAAAGATGAGTGAGAAATTAAAAGCCAGATAATTATTACATGGAGATAATACCATTTTGGGAGTTTGAAAACTTTAATTTGAATTTAAAACTGTGAAAAATGTATTAGAGAGATCTATTCAGGAAATGAAATCAAAACGAAGGAAGAGTAAATAGGTGAAGAGAATAATCAGAGAGTAAACTCAAAGACAAATATGTGAAACTATGGTGTTTTAAATGCAGATCTGATGGACATTAAACAAGAGACTATGATATAAAAAAACAATGTATAATAAATATGTAAAATGAAGAAACCAGTGAGCACATATTTGTCTAGAAGAGGGTAAAAATAACAACATAAATAAAGAAAGTGTGTTTTATGGACAGATTATAAACATGAAAAAGAAAAATGGGATTGAAAGAAATACTAGACGCTGGTTGTAATAGGATAATATGTGGGGAATTTATAACTAGCACAGATAGTGATAAAGTCATCAGCTGAGAAGGTATGAGTAAGTAATAAAAAAACAAAAATCTGAGGGACGTTTGTGCTGGGAGAAAGTGAATATATGGCTAAAGTGGTAAATTTTCTTTGCAAGTTAGGAGATAAATAAAAAAAAATTAAAAATTTGAGACTATAAAAAGGGACACACTATGGTTAATAGAAAGAGAAGTTACAGAAAATATGGGTTTAGATATGGATATAAAAAAAATAAATAAATAAAAAAATGTTTAAGAAATTAAGAAAACGTCAGAATAAAATGAAGAGAGAACGCCTTTAATTAAAGATAAGAAATCAAAAGACGCATGGATAAAAAAATCAGAAGCTCACTGGATGGAACAACATACAAAAAACTGTAAAAAAAGAAACTGTTAAAATTGCATTTACAATTCGATCATCCTTTTTTTTAAATTTGGGAACTATTAGAAAGTAACTGCAATAGAAAATTAAGTTTTGAAAATAATGAAAAAAATTATAAATGGAGAACATAAAAAGATTTGCTAAGACTGTTTAATATGATAAAGATAGAGGCGATAGATTTCGGAGACATAAAAGGAAGAAAATTTATAGTTATGATGAAAATGGAATATGGCTACAAACTTTCAACAAGCTCCTTACATAAAAAATAAAATACCAGTAGTTACCAAAAAAAAATTGATAGAAAAGTGTATAAGTATTTTCAGAGCACCTACTAAACTTTTCGCTGATAATTAATAGATTAGAACTTCATAATGACGAGGTAAAAATATCAACAGAGTCCTTTGGAATTAAGATAAAAAGTACATGGGATAAAATTAAGATGATATTGAGTTTAATTAAAGATGGAATGAAGAGACTAGGGGAAGAGAATACAAATTATTGGGAAATCATCTCTTAATATTAGACTTGTGTGCGTTTGATGCCATTCATGCAAGTGTGCAATGTTTATTTGCTTATTAACTGATAAAGTCTTTATTTAATTGACAGTGAAAATTAAATAAAACAATAGAAGAAGCTATTTCGTTCTCCCCATTTTAATAAAACGAGTACATGACAGAATTATTCTACATTCTAAGATCTACATTAATCAATTATTATTATTTGGTAATTTATGAAAAGAATTGTTTCCATTTTATTAAGGCAACAAAATTTTTTACAAATTTTACTTACTGAATGCTTCAACAGAGTAAAATCAACAGTAGAAACAGGTGGCAAAGTAGGAATAATTCCTTCAATTATCAATGATTCAAAATTATTCAGAAGATTACATAACCTCGCATGATTGTAGAGGACAAACGCACTTTCTATATATATATATATATATATATATATATATATATATATATATATATATATATATATATATATATATATATATATATATATATATATATATATATATATATATATATATATATATATATATATATATATATATATATATATATATATATATATAATTTAAAGTTTGATAATTTAAAATTTTATGAAGTTCATAGTAGTGTAGAATAAAAACTAAAGATCAAACCTCTAGTATTTTTAGGTCCGTCTACATTCACTTTTAAAACTGCAGAATGATTAACATTCAAAAATTGCAGATTTAGGCACCCTGTGACCAGGTTTGAGAGATACGACTCGAGAACTTCTTCTCTAAGACAGGCAACTTTATGAAGAACGGCACACTTCAACTCTTCTCTTAACAATCTTAAAAGAAAAATGTGGAGACAAAAAAATGATAAAAAACTAAAATTTAGATGTCAAAAGTAAGTCTATATTTAAAAGTGAGTTCCATAGAAACGCAACATTTCACAGTAAAAATCAGTCAACAAGAAATGACGTTGGTCTCAAATGCTTCATTATATATTTGGTATCTCGTTAAAGGGCTATTTCGTGTGTGTGTATATATATTTTTACACATCACCACCGCTCACGGGCAGAGCCTTATATTACTGTTATTTCTTCGGTATTTTCCCCTCTTCCATACCTCCCTCAATCTCCAACCCATCACATTCATTCCCTCCATCACTGTATTCTTTATTTCCCTTTCCATTCCCCATTTTCCTTCCACCAGCATTCCCAGGTATCTGAACTCTTCTACCTCCTCAAATTTCTCTCTCCCTACACTCCCCCATTCCTCTCTTCTTATTGCCTCAACCCCGCCCCCAATCCTCATCACTTTACTATTTACCCTCAATCCCTTAGAAGCACATTCCCTCACCAACATTCTGAGCTTCTCCCCAGATTCCGCAACTAACACTGCAAAATCGGCAAACAACAAGACATTTACCTCCATTCACCTTCTCACTTCTCAACCAAAACACCCTTCCCTTCCCTCTCTATCTCCGCAACAACACTATCCATTAACAGGTTAAACAACCAAGGCGACATAACACATCCCCGTCTCAGCCCAACTTCCACTCTAAACCATTCCGTCAGTTCACTCCTCACTCTCACCCTCACTCTACAGTTTTCATAAAGGGATTTGATCCCGTTCAGTAATCTCCCCCTTACTCCCTCCTCCATTAGTACGTCAAACAACTTCCTCCTACAAACTCTATCATACGCCTTTTCCAAGTTATCAAACATACATACCTCACTTTATCTTTTTCATGAAATTTCTCACCAATCATTGTTAGTGTGAATGCCTAGTCCACACATTCCCTACACTCTATAAAACCCCCTTGTCAATTCTATTGCTCTCGCTACTAAAACCCCCATAAATCTTCCCTACGACACTCAACAAACTTTTATCCTCCTATAATTCTCACACACCATGTTATATCCTTCCTCTTTATATACAGGCACTATACACATTTCTTCCCTCTCCCAACACACATTAAACATTCTAACCAAACATTAAACATTTCTCCGGCTCCCTGCCTTAAGCACATATAAATACCCAGTGCTCCCTTCTTAACCTTAATCTTACCCAAACAATTCTGGCTCTTAATCTTCATCTCTCTTTCACACAACTCCACCACTCATCTCTCATAACTGCAACACTTTCCTTTGCTCTAACCCTCTCATTCACTCGTGTAAATTTTTTTGTATTTCCCAAATGACAAATTCAGTTTCGTTTCCGTTAACGCTAGAATACCCATCCTCCTTTTTTCCATCACATCCTCCACTTCCTCTCTCAACTCTTCTTTATTGACCCCTCTTACATTCAGGATTAACACTTTTAATACCTCTGAGCCTCCTCCCCCCTTTCTTCTAGACATCTCTTACAATTTACCTAGGATATATATATATATATATATATATATATATATATATATATATATATATATATATATATATATATATATATATATATATATATATATATATATATATATATATATATATATATATATATATATATACACCCTAGTATATGGAAAAGTAAAAATGTTGTAAAATAAATTAAAGTTACTTCCTACTGGACTCAGCTTAATTTAGGGGGGGGTCAGAGTCTTGGAGTAGTTTTCAATATATTAAAATTCGGTCCAATGTATAGGACCTAGACCATTGATAGACAAAAATAAAATTGACGGTGCGTTTTACTATGATTCTTCCAAATGGTTGTAAAACTGTACATGAAAAGAGATGGGAATTAATTTTTAACATACAAGACTTAATTTAACCTTAAAGTCGGTTAATGTTTAGTGCTTATTTGGTTGGTTATGAAATACACTATCTTAAAGAATTTGGGGATGGCCTAGTAAAAAAATCAAATAGTTTGAAATAAAATTTAAAGATGGCGAGGGGTCATAAAAAACAAAACAATACAACTAGATGAAAAATAGGTTAGTAAAATGCGCAGGTGAATATTTGGGGATTGCTATAAATTAATGTATGATCAAAGAAAAAAATACAAATTCAGAAATATAATAATTCTGATGCACTGTTAAAGTTATATGGGGGCTAAAAATGGGTGCTTAAGAAATAGAATAGCAAAATGCTAAGCGAAGAGAAAAAGATATAATTCAGAGTTTAAAATAGACAACTTAAAAATTAATGATTATGCAAATTTGGTCCCATATCCAAATTAAAATATTTTTAGTATTAAAACTTACAAAACTGTAAACTTTAGAATTTTGAATTACCTTTTATAATCGGCAAGACTCATATTTAGCTTTGTGCCTTTAGTTTTGTCCAAAACAGAAGAACAAAGAATTAGCTTAGGAGAATCTCTCTTCACCGTAGTGTCAATATTATCACAAATTCGATAACACAAAATGTCGTCCCCAACACAGTGCACTCTGCTTTCTTCCTCGTCAGAAAAAGTGTGGACTGTAGCTCCATTCAGCTCAAAAATGCGCTTTAAATGAAGAGAAATAAGACTACATCTGTGAGCGGTAACAGATTCGTTTTCCGATTGTGTTGAAACAAACATACAAATTTTCTGAAAAGTTAGTAGTAATAAAAGCACTTTAGTGACAAGTAAAAAAAAAAATATATATATATATATATATATATATATATATATATATATATATATATATATATATATATATATATATATATATATATATATATATATATATATATATATATAATATAAGAAGGAAAAAAGTATGTTACAACTTGGGTAAGTGTGTGCAGGTGAGAGTATGCGGAACCATCCAAAATGTGTGATGCATTCTCCAGATAAGGAAATGTAATATAGAGCACACAACTGAGGTTATGTAAAAAAATTCTGAAGGTGCCTTAGAGCACTTAACTAGTAAAAACATACTTAGTGAAACTATTTTCAATGAAGTAAATGAATGAACAAATTTCAAATTTTAAATAATAAGCTACAGAATGGAAAATAACCATGATAAATATTAATATTTAATTCCTAACAGATGAAATAAATATGAAGTTCAACAATTTAGGCAAAGAGATCCAAGATCAACACTTACATACTTGTCCAAAATTTTTGTTTCAAAATTGCAGTCGATAAATAACGGCAATATAGAAGAAAGAATAAGATTTCTATTCAAAAAAATCTTTAGGTTTTCTTTACAAACTTCTGATGCAGAAATTAGATTATCTGACTGCTCCAGGATCTTCTGTAAAATGAAATAGGAAAAGAAAAACGATTAACACAAAAAATTGCTTTAATATATATATATATATATATATATATATATTATATATATATATATATATATATATATATATATATATATATATATATATATATATATATATATATATATATATATATATATATATATATATATATATATATATATATATATATATATATATATATATATATATATATATATATATATATATATATATATATATATATATATATATATATATATATATATATATATTTTTTTAAATTTTTTTTTTTTTTACTAAAAAAAATAATGTGAAACTGGAGGTGAAGCTGGTGTCTGAGCACAGGAATTTTAAATGGCAGAGCTGTACCCAGAGTTGGCGCGAGCAAAAAAAAAAAAGAACTCCACGGCCTTATTTCAGAGCTGACATGGACAATGGCATGTACAACAAAGTGACTGACGCAACAATCCTGACCTACTACTAATATGGAGTTGTATTATAAGTGAAGCAATTGATCTCTCCTATATATCAAAGATGTAAAAAATCCAAAATCAGATAATCCAAAATAGGATAATCAATAATGTTAAGAGTAAGTCTTGTTGAACATTTATAATATATAATTGGAGTATCCTCGGAAAAGTCAATCACTTCAAATCAAATAAAGGAAAAGCAATATAAGTCTATCCAACACAAATTGTTTTCATCTATCATGCTTAATTGCTTATACATATTAAACCAAGCTTGGATCCGGGACTGAGGCTTAACAACTAACAAAAAACCTCTATGTTGATTTGAATTGTCTTGAAAAAATATGCATTTCTTTACTATTAAAATATTAAATCCAGTTTTAAATACTTTAACGGTTATAACTCAATTCTAGTTACGCCAATGACAAACAAGTTTTTATTGTAAATTTCCCTACATAAGAATATGTATGGGAATATATAATTATACATGTAGTTCTAGAACCTTTGATCAATTATTTCTTTCAATTTTAGATTAAAAAAAAGTATAAAAACTGTTTCTATATATAAAAAAAAATATTTTTGGTAATACTAAATCATTATTTCCTTTAACATTGTCTTTGGAATCACTTCTAGTTGTGAAAGCAAATTTTTGGATTCCTGAATCATTCCTAGTTTTAAAGTAAATTCTGCTGATTCTGGGAGTAATCCTAGTTTTAAAGTAAATTCTGCTGATTCTGGGAGTAAATTCTAAGGTTCAGAGTATGCTTTGCATTTAACTTATACTAAAGTTGAAATCAGTACAGAATTTTGGAACAAGATTAAAGTTATGAATTACAGTGAATCCTTGATACATATTATTTCTTAAAACAAAAAGAGGATGCTATTCATTAACATTAACTAATACCATTCCATTGGCTCATCCTTAACTAACTTCTACTGATAAAATCGATAACCGCTACATAACTTTTTAAATACCTATTTAATAGAAATAGATTGATAACAATTATAACATTGCAAATTAAATTTAATATTTCACAGGAATAGGATTAGGTTACAGTTCATTTTTTATCTTTTGTAACCTATTTCTCAAGTCAATTATAAGTAAAAAAAATTTATCTCACGCTTAATTTCATCATGATGTTCGGAAACAATAAATACTGAAACTATCCAAGTTAGGGAAGGTCTATTACAACATTACCAGCCAGTTAAATACCCAAGGGTGGGATTTCCAGTAATCAAATAAGAGCATTTAAAAATAACAATAAAAACCTTTAAAATAATTGCGTACATTTTTGATGACGAGATTACTAAGTTATGTGGAAGAAATCAATACATTCTTCAAAAAGATCATTTTCTATAGAAGAATCGTGAAACTTTTAACATGTAGGCTATTATAATAAATGAAATCAATAATCAGTAATAAAATTAATAAAGTAAGCGTTCAACTGCGAGGTCGTCAAATTGAAACTATCCCTTTTTTTGAAACCAGCCTGACTTACTATATTCTATCTATCTCTCTGTTTTTCAGAATGTTTTTCCTTTAATATTTCTCATGTGTGACTATCCTGTAGCTATCTGATATGCCCCAGAAATGAAAAATTAGCTTTCTAGATTTTCTGTAATTTACAGTTTACAGCAAAGTGTATTATTATTATTTATTACACTAATCTCCTTACATACTCAAACATCAATTCAAAATAGATTGCATATTGCATATACAATAGAACATTTCTTCTAATATTCAAATATACACTCTCTTCCATTACCTCATAAAGAGAAAGTTTGATTATCTCAGATATTAAACCCATATTCATGATGGGCAGCATCATGAGTGAAATTTGCTATCAAACTTAATAAACTATCTATAATTTAATTCATTTAGTCAGTAAAAACATACTCAATATACACTACCTACTGATGATGGATTGTGAACCTTTGTGAAAATAATGAGCTCGATGGCAATTACTATATATATATATATATATATATATATATATATATATATATATATATATATATATATATATATATATATATATATATATATATATATATATATATATATATATATATATATATATATAATCTGCTATACGAGGAATTGAACCCTGACAACAAGCTGGTAAGACATAGTGTTTGTTACCTCTGTACCATAACAGTACAAAAAGTAAATCACAGAGATAGCTCATGAACAACTTGCCATGTAGACTAACTCAAAGGATTCTCCACCAGACTGCACTCGGGTACAGGGCAAAGAGTGCAGTTGGGGGGGGGGGAATTCTTTGAATTAGTCTGCATTGAAAGTTGTTTAGGAGCTTTCTCTGAGTGATTTCCGATTAGAACTGTTGTACTTCAGAGGTAGCGCTCTGTCTTACCGGCTTAAGAGTTAGGGTTCTATTTCATGTTTAGCAGACTTTAAAAACTTAAATAATACATTAGTCTGTAAGCGATTTAGCAGACTTAAAACTTTATGTATATATATATATATATATATATATATATATATATATATTATATATATATATATATATATATATATATATATATATATATATATATATATATATATATATATATATATATATATATATATACTAACCTCAGCATTTCCAATAATCTCTGAATTTTGCACAGCTTGCTTCAAGGGTTTCAAAGCAATTACAACATCTCCTTTATTAACAAGTGAATTTGTACCTTAAAAATTAAAATATATATATATATATATATATATATATATATATATATATATATATATATATATATATAATATATATATATATATATATATATATATATATATATATATATATATATATATATATATATATATATAAACATCCAAATTTAAAGTTTGATATCAGGGAATCAAATACGGGCCTATAGCATAAATATGATAGTTTTACCTCTATGCTACTTCGTGGCATAGAAGTAAAACTCTTATCATTTTTATGCTATAGGATCTGGGTTCGATTCCCTGATAGCAAACTTTAAACTTGGATATTTAATGTATTTGGGTTTCCTCCTTCTCTTTGCTTACTTATGTCTAGTTTTCTCTCAGATCGTTCCATATCGGCACTTGTGGATGGTGCGACCTCTTCTTTTTCTGTCAACTGTGGTGTTCCTCAGGGTTCTATTCTATCTCCAACTTTATTCTTACTTTTCATTAACAATTTTCTCAGCTCCACTTGTACTAACACTGTTCTTTCTTATGCTGATGACTATACTCACTTTCAACTTTCTGACTCGATTCTTGCAGATTTGGATGGGATTTTCTGCTGAGGTTGCCTCAAACTTGTGAAATTCAACTCTTAAAAGCTCAACTTCTTCACATCTCTCTCTCAAAAAACACCTATATCCTTCAACAGCTCTTCCACCTTACCTGTAAACAACATTAACATTTTTGGTCTGAATATGAACAACAAACTTTCCTGGAAACCTCATATCACAATGGTTGTTAAGGTGGCTTCAAAAAAATTTTGGGAATTCTGTTCAGATTTGGGGAATTTTTTTCTTCCAAACAGTTGCTCCAATTATATAAGGGTCTCATCCACCCTGGTATGGAGCACTGTTCTCATATTTGGTGGGCTCTGGTTCCACCTTTCTTTTGGACAGAGTTGACTCTAAGGCTAAAAGATTAATAAACTGTCCATTACTTTCAAACTCATTTAACCTCCTGTCTATGCGACATAACATTGGTGCACTATCAGGGACATTCCAGGACAAATCACTCAGGCTAGTTAATCACAATGACTGGGATTTTCTTGAAATTTGGTATATAGGGTTGCTTTGGGTGAAAAACATGCTGGTTCAAATAAAAAAATTTCTAAGGTTAACAGTTTTCAAATACAAGCCCCCCCCCGAAAATAGGGACCAAAAACCACTCCTCCTTTGGAAGCCTGCAGCATCTGAACGGTTAGACATAGACCATGCATATTAAATATAATTAAAATCGGCATGTTCAGAGCTTTCATTTGAGATCAAAACAGAACTCAAGCATAAATAGGTACAAAGTTCCCACAAATACCTATGGACATTAATTGAAATTTTTTTGGTATACTTTTTAAAGTTGCATCCTTTATCAGTATAATAATGGAAAAATAAAAGTGGATATGGAACTGTTTCTATTTATAATTATATATAATATATAATATAATATATATATATATATATATATATATATATATATATATATATATATATATATATATATATATATATATATATATATATATATATATATATATATATATTTCTACAGCATTAATTTAGAGTATATAAGACTAAAATGACTATACATAAAAGATTAATAAAGGTCTGAGAAAAGTAAATGAGGAGGCGTGAAATACATAAAAAGGAAAGTTAACATTTAGCACTTGGCTTTGCTAAAATTGTTGAATAAGATTTTATGACAACCCAAATCAATTAGACTCAAGTTCTACTAGTAACACAAATGATGTAGAGACCATTAGCTCCAGATTTTCATAGTGGAACACGATTTGAAAACCTGAAAAATGTTCTTGAAGACCTTTCAGTAACTCCAATGAAATGACGTAAGTATGAGCTAAAACAAATTTGTTTCAGGTAGCTTTTGCCGAAGCTGTACTAGAGTGTTTAAAAGAATAATAGTGATAAGATTTAAGCAATGTGTTTTGATACAAATACAAATACAATGGGCTTGAGTAGCAATTGAAAAAAGACTAAATAGAAGTCTTTTTCAATTCGAGTTAAAGAGTCTGTAAACATCTGGAAAGGAAGGATTTGAGATTAATTAAAAACTTCAACTGGAGACAGAAAGCAGCTCTTAAAATATTATTTAGATTTAGAGTACAGTAATATGAATCAGAATGATAGTTAGAAGTGGTGTGGGATGCCACCAAATTTGTTCAACCACTGCAATGAGATATACTGATTGGAATTAGTTACTTGGGAAGAATTAAAATGAGTGAACAAAATATAAATAACATTGGATATGGTGATAACTGATAATACTGTACCCATAGCAAATAAAGAAGCTAGTATTTGCTGGATATAAATGAAGGAAAAACTAAAAACAAGTTATATCTATATATTAAAGAGAGACAGAAGCCCTAGTGCTAACATTAGGGTAGAGAGAATTAACCATCTGGAAAAGATAGTTAATTCCTTACTTTACTAGAATGATGGACGAAAAGAAATTAGACGGATAGATGAATATAACTAAGAATATGTTCACAAATATTATCAAGACAGCAATGAAAGAGATTTTTTAAATGTTATGGAAGGTTATAACTATTGTATGGATGAAGGACAAAGTCATTCAATAAGTTATATGACAAGAAGATACAGGACTAAAATGTTTTGTTCAAGAGAATTTTGGAGAAAGCTTCATAGACTGAAAGAATAATAAGCGGATACTCAAAAGAATATTTCAAATGAAAAATAGAACCATAAGACAAAATGAGCTCCAATTTCCATTACAAATTATGATAGAGCCCAAATCAGGAAATGTAATGTATATCTCACTGATATTGAGAAAAGACAACTAAGAGGAAGGCTTAAAATGGTATACAAGGATAGGTTGGTCAGTTAATAGTGGAAGACATACTTAGGAAAGCTTTGTTAAAGGCAAGAGAAATAGATACTTGGGTAGCAATTCATGGTTGTTAACATTCAAGTAAATACATCACTGTCATAATATAAAAATTACTAACATACTAATAAACTATAATCATTAGTTGTCAATACTGAAATATTTTATGAGAATGACATAAAATTACCTCTTCTTACAAATTTTATAATTTTTCTTTCTGTTATCTGGAATTTTGTCCTGAATGTTTTACTTATTAAAAAACTCAGAAATTTTCCTTCCAATGAAGAGTTTGCAAATTCCATTTTCTGTTTAAAAAAAAAAATTAAGCTAGAGAAGTCTTTCAGCTTGTAAACAAATAATATACTAAAATTCAAAGTTATCTATTTATCATAATAATAATAATGATAGCATATATATATATATATATATATATATATATATATATATATATATATATATATATATAATATATATATATATATATATATATATATATATATATATATATATATATATATATATGAATAGATGAAACTTTGAGATGTTAACTATTACGATTTTTAAAATTACAAATTACCTGAAACCATCTTACCTTGTAGTAGCCTCTAGCCCCCCCCCTCCCTCAATTATCCCAGGCACCCACCTCATAATAATGGCCACTAAACCTTAGCAAATACCTAAAACAATATAAGGAAAGAGTTTCGTTGAGAATGTTGAAAAACTCTCTTGAAAGATTAATTAAGATCAATTAAGAATGATTTCAAATAAATATATTTGATAACATAAGCTACAAAATAGTCTTATAAAATATATACTTATCTTCTTATAGTTGGAGTATCAACAATACTATTACGAACAGACTTAATACTTCTTAACCACTGACTGAGTTTTTAACATATTTAAGGTATATATCTCTTAATTGAATCAAATCTGGTTTTAATTTTTCCCATTCAGATATCATCTCCACCAGTAATTCTTCATCATATTCTTTATGGATGGACTAAGCTTCTTTCATCATCAACTTTCCTCTTATGCTCACAGATAGGGAGAATCCAAGGGGGTCAAACAACTTGGAAATCTCAGAAAGTACTTGTCGCTTTGTGATGGCATTACCATAACTTTACTTCTAACACATGCAAAGAATCATCCTCCAACTTGTATTCATACCCTAGCACCTTTTCGTACACACTCTCATGCTCTACTAACAATTTTTTATCTTTCATACACTTTCGCAAACTTTTACAATTGGTGGACCAAGATCTTAATATTGAAGCCACCTTCATACATATAATCATAAGCTTGATGGTACAGCTTATTAAGCTCTGCATAGTTATTACCAGTAAATTTTAAATTATCAACAAAAAAAATTAGAGAACAAAATCTCCTTAAACTTGTCAATGAGAAATTTCTCTACAAGATATTTCTTTATGTAATGAAGAATAAATGGAGATGCAGTATACCCAAAGTAGAATAGTATTATATCTAAAAGTAATTAATTGTTCATTTCTACACCATAATAAAAAATTTTTTTCAGTCTTTTCATAATCTTTTAATTTAATGGATAGAAAAGCTTATTTTATATCACTTGACATTATATAGTTATTTGATCTGAAAACATAATAATTTCAATAATAATTCATTAAATCTAAACCTGAATGAGGCTTTATTAATTAATGGTCAAAAAAACTATAATCAAAGTAAATCCTTATAAGGACATATGATATCCATCCATTTAAACATTATTATTTATTTAATGGATAGAAAACCTTATTTTATATCACTTGACATATAGTTATTTGATCTGAAAACATAATAATTTCAATAATAATTCATTAAATTTAAACCTGAATGAGGCTTTATTAATTAATGGTCAAAAAAACTTGAATCAAAGTAAATCCTTATAAGGACATATGACATCCATCCATTTAAACAAAATGCTACCCTTCAGGCCATCACCATAGCACAGTATATTTATAATTATATATATACTATACATATACTTTTACTTTGACCATAGTATATAGATATCCTTTATCCATCATGATTTCAAAGGAAGTGAACCACTAGCAATGCAAACTCGTGCTGCTCTTGGGTGGAAAGGCTCATCACTCTAATTTCCTGCTAATTTCTTATATTCACAGTATATACTATGTTATAACATAGTAAAAGAATATTTTTTATAAAAGTATAAAATATATTTAAAAAAGTACTTACTTATTACTGTATGAGTTCAATGGTCATCAGGCAGCATCGGCCTATTAACCTAACTTCTGTCTGCTTCAACCACAGCCTTTAATGGCCTCAACAATATAATCTTGATTGAAAAATTCAACTTTAAACAGAAGCACATGTATTAATCAAGTTACTTTTCAATTACTAGATTTCTCATTCAATAGAATTTATCATATCATAATTTTTTTGTTTTTGTTTACTTGGGGTTTGATGGGCTCATGGCAGTACAATTTCATGCCTATGGTCCTTTTCCTTCAGAAGACAGTTCTCAGATTCTGTGAAGTTCACCAGTGTGGAGGAGGAATTGGCAAGTAGCACCAACAACCACAGTCTTGTATTGTAGAGGTGTGTTTGTTGCATCAAGTAGGATGCGGAGGGTAAGTACTGAATGTGATAGAGGATACAAGATTTGAAGAAGAAGAGATCTAGCTATTAGATATTTTGAACCTAGATCAGATCATACCGTGATCAGATTCCCAGAAACGAATTCATAATTCGTATTTTTTATTTTACTCATGAGTTTGAGCGTAAAGGAATAATAGCCACCCGTAGATGGGTTTGTATGTTTATTTAAATACTTTCACTATTTTATCTATTTATATACTTTTATTTATTTTGTTTTCTTTTATACTGGAGAAATATTAATTCTTTTTCATAAGGTTTTAAAAATTGTTCTTTTTTTTATCGATGTGGTCCTTAAGAGTTTGGCACCCAAACAAGTTATCGGTTTTCAAATTGAAAAGACTTTTCAAATTAGACGCTTAAACAAAATGTAAGCTTTTTTGTTCAATAAAAGATTTTCAAATTTAGAATTCAAGGTATGAAGTTATTTTTTTTCACTTCTTTCTTACTATATTCTTTCAATTGATTCTTCTACTCAAAATATACTTCTAAGTTCAAATTATTAATATATAATTCAGAATCCATCGAAAACTAAAATTCTTCAGAACAAAAACCATAAATGGTAAGTTCAAGACTGCTATTTTCATTTAAACTAATTTCAATTTCTTTCAGATCAAAGGCTATAACTAGCTATATTTAGCTGTAAGTTATTATGTATCTTCAACTTAATTATTTTTAACTTGAAAAAAATTGCCATATAAAATAAATCTAAAAAATATGCACATCCTAAATCACTAAAATTTGTTTATATGTCACACTCAAGCTCGAACGGTAATGCATGTCGCATGAACATTTGTCTACTAAGGTTCCCATATACATGGATGGCTGTAATCAAGAAATATATATTCCCCATTATTTACTGGATAAGGAGTTCTTTCCATGACCTGACAAATGTTCGTGTGTCATGGGTTTGTATCTTCAAATTTCTTTTTTCTCCAAAGGAAAAACTATATAAATATAATATAAATAAATTGTAATATATTCATATATATATATATATATATATATATATATATATATATATATATAATATATATATATATATATATATATATATATATATATATATATATATATATATATATATATATATATATATATATATATATATATATATATATATATATTATATATATATATATATTTTTAATGGTCGTCAAACAGCATCGGCCTATTGACCAATATATATGTATATATTGGAACTTTCCTACGAAGCTTATAGGGACCAATGTATTTTCCTATTAAAAAAATCATTGTACCCTATAGGAACTAATGAAAATTCTAATGTGTTTTAATTAAAATATACGTTAAATTATGGACTATTGCCTTTGGTCGTCATTTTCTATGTTGAAGCAACCATTATGTATATACCATATATATACAACCTAACTGCAAACTATGTATCATATTTGAATTTGAAACTTCGATATTACTAACCTGTATGATAGTTCTCGTAAATGAAATCTCTCGCCAACCATCTGTTGAGCTTGAAATAAGCACATGCACAAACGAAGATTCGAAACGATTTTCTTTTGAGACAATTTCCTCTTCTCATTACTCTACCTTTGAGCATCCTCGAAGATTCCGTTTGACGTTTATAAAAAGTTTTGAGTCTAGTTTCAGATTTACTTTTTTATGTTAAATTTTTGAAACATTTTTGTTCTTTATTATTATTATAATTATATAATAATAATAAAATAATAAATATATAATAATAATATAATAACAATTATATAATAATAATAATAATTATATAATTATAATTATATAATAATAATTCTAATTATATAATATAATTATATAATATTATTGTATTATGGTAATTATAATTATATAATAATAATAACTTTTTCTGCTTTTTATTAATGACCTTCTCTATATTACTTCATCTCCTATCCACTCCTATGCTGATGACTCCACCCTTCATTACTCTTTTCATTTTGAAAGGCGCCCCTCCAAGCAACAGTTAATAGAGGCAAGGAGGATGGCCTTGGAGCAACTAACCTCTGATTTTTCACGTATTTCAAATTGGGGCAGAGAAAACAAGGTTGTTTTCAATGCCTCAAAAACTCAATTCCTTCATCTCTCTACTCGACACAATCTTCCACACAACTATGATATCTTCTTCGAAAACACACAACTCAAGCCTTCATCTGTTCTTAATATTCTTGGTGTTTCTTTTTCTTGTGATCTTTCTTGGAAAGATCACATTACTTCTCTTTCTAAACAAGCTGCTAAGAGGTTGGGTGTTCTGAGGCCCCTTCAGAATTACTTCACGCCACCCCAGTTGCTTGCTCTAT
>SEYY01001118.1:88142-113142 GCA_009176605.1 Armadillidium nasatum | reverse complement strand
TTGGAAGGGATATTTCAACAAATATTATTGTAGTTAGTTTTTTTATTATTATTATTTTTTTATTTTTAGTTTATTTTTTTATTTACTTAGTATTATTAATACTATCCTATTTGCGGCTATTATTGTTATTAAATTTGATTTAATAACAATAATATGTTACTAAATCAAATTGTTTTTTGCTTGAAAATTGGAAGGAATATTTCAACTATTAAAATAAAGTTGAAGAACTTCTAAAAACAATAACAATATTACTAAAAAATTAAAATGAAATCAAACAATGATGATGATTATGATAGTAATAACAACAATTGATATCATCATCATTAATCACTATTAATTGTAACTAATACTTAAAGAAAATATGCACACAAATACTCTTTGGTATTTCAATATTTTTTAATGACTTTCCTAAAAGACCCTAGAGTGAGTGGGTGATTGCTGATAGTTTATAGGGAAACTGTTCCACTCACAGATACCCTTGTACGAGATGACCCTCTCAAGATTTAGTTAGAAACTATTTTGTTTTGTCTAGTGTAAAGGATTTTGTGATACGGAAATTGGTAGTTCTCAAAGTTTGGTTCTGTATGTTTAAGTTAGTTACAAGTTGATTCTCACTTCCATTAATAATAATAATAATAATAATAATAATAATAATAATAATAATAATAATAACTCATAATTATATAACAATAATAATCGAAAAACTTTTATTTAGGTAAAAGAAAAATTTACAATAGCGAACCAAATAAGAATACATATATCACTGTTTATTTTTTAAAAAATTTTTAAACTGAAATGGGCTGTTGGGGTGACGAATTTGTTCTATGAGTCACAATTTTATTTCATATAATCTATATCAATACGGATTAGTAATAATAATAAAATAATAATACTAATAGTAATAAAATGAAGCCTTTACCTTAAGTACTTTTAAGTTCAATTTCAAATTAAGTATTTATAATATATGTTTAATTAGGCATTTTTTTTTCTCTCTCTCTTTCTTTATTATGAAAACGATAATATTTAATTTATAAACCTTGAGCGCTTGCTAAGGTGTGATCAAATAAGTGAGTGATAAAGAATGCCATTCAATGTACCAATTTTTATACTTTTAAATTTCTCAAGGAAGAAAAATTAAATTTGTGTTTTAAAAAAAAATATATTTTTTTTTATCTATTAGGAATTACAGTACATTATATATATATATATATATATATATATATATATATATATATATATATATATATATATATATATATATATATATATATATATATATATATATATATATATATATATATATATATATATATATATATATAATATATATATATATATATATATATATATATATATATATATATATATATATATATATATATATATATATATATATATATATATATATATATATATATATATTTTTTATCTAAACTCTTCTTTTATGTACCAGAATCCTTTGCCAGAAGAATCTCGAACAAAGTCACATAATCTGCTTTAACAATGCTTTAAAAATGTGATTTTGATTGTTTGGAACTCTATCTCTAAACCTCTCTACAACTTCATCTGTTGATGCTTGACCATCAACTGTGGCTTGAAAAGATACAAAATTTCTGATATCAGTAAGTAAATCAACATTACTTTGCATGTAAGGGTCAATTTCCGTATTAATATTAAATATGGCAGTTGATGGATATCTGGGGTCATAAGAATCAACTGTAGAATCCAAACTAAGTTGATCATCTGGATCTACAATTTCAGATGAAGAGTGACTTAAGGAAGTGTTAGTTCTATTCCGCTCTCGCATCCTTTTAAGAAGTTGCGCGGATGAAAGCACACCACTTGATGTGCCTGCTTCTACTGATGTTGCGTGCATTCTCTGTGAGGTAGACATTGTATTGGAAAAATCTTTTGGCATTTCGTTTTCATCATCGACAAATTCGCTACCACTAAACATTTTATGAGACATATTTTTATCTAATTTCCTTTTAATTCCTATTGCTTTTGAATCTGTTGAAATTAGATTACTTCGTTTACCTCCGAATCTCGGTAAGCTGTTAATCATGTCACTACTATGTCCGTCCCTTTGCCGAGTTTGTAAGCATCGCGTTCTAGACATCCTAACTTGTTTTAAAGCTTCTTTAGCTACTCTTTCCGCCTCACTTTCCAATAAAAGATAATCTGGATCATCTGCATTAAGAATAATGTCGTGAGAAAGTGCAGTATGGACTCCAGAACGTTTAAACAATTTTTGCAAAACGAAATCATCTTGTGCTTTATTTAATTCTTCTTCCTTTTCGTCAGAAGAATATTTAAATTTTCTCTTCTTTATTAAATTTTCAATTCTTTCTCCTTCAAATTTTTTCCCTTTTTTATAGTCTTTACTTTTTTTCATCTTCTTTTTAAGTTTTTCCATCTTAAATGAAGCTCTATTATTTTTCTGATCGTCATTTAATTCTAACTTTTTCTTCGAAATTTTTTTACTCAAGAGTTTTGCCAAAGCCATCATTTTTTTCTTCTTTTCCAGGTCATTTTCAAAACTTTTATTCTGTAATTGTGAAATTCTCTTTGCCTTTTCATCATTTTCTAACCTTATTTTACTGCACTCATTTTTACTACTTGCACTATTATAAAGATCGGTGACCTGTTGCTTGTTGTAAACTCCACAATTTAATGACTCAGTTTCTGCATGACCAAAATTCTCATTAGCCAAATCTTCAGTTTTGGTTTCAATATCTTCGTTATTCAAGATTTGTTCACTATTACAATTATCATTAGAATTTTTCCTCACTTCTGAATTGTAGATGTTATCAATGACCTTATTGCATGAAGTATCTTTAATTTTCAAATCTCTGTTTTTCTTATCTTTATCAACTAATGTACCTCTGTTGCTCTTTTTCTCTTTTGACTTCACGATAATTTCAGATCCAGTTCCGGCAAATATAGCAGCAGATTCGGTCTTCTCTTGCTCTCCTTCATTTAATGTAAAAAGCTCAAAGAGGTCATTGGTTTTGAAAAACCTCTGTTGTTTTGGGTCTTTCAAAACACGATTTGTCAAAAATTGCTTGAAAATTTGACGGTGATAAATTTTTTCTTCTATTGTACCAGCAGTTAACAACCTTGAAATAGATGATGATGATGACAATAATAATAATAATAATAATAATAATAATAATAATAATAATAATAATGTTAAGTAAAATCAAGTCCACAAAAATAAGGTAATAAATTCATTACCTGTAAATGGTAACATGCCTTTTCTGACCGATTCTCCAGGCCCTTTCTCGTGCCTGTGTGTCAGTAGATGGATTCCAATCAGGGTCGTAGATAATAACTCTATCAGCTCCAGTTAGGTTAACGCCAAGGCCTCCAACTCGAGTCGTTAGGAGAAATATAAATATAGAAGGAGTATTATTAAATTTATCAATGATCGACTGTCGTGACCCAACCGAAGTACCACTGAAATGGATAAAAGTGAAAATATGTAAATGGATTAAGGGAATTGGAATGGATAAAAATGAAAATGATGCGTAAAAGGATTAATAGAATGAGTCAATTAAAAGGGAAATTTTGTTACCAGTTATATTTTTATTCATGGTTTTAAATAACTAACGATTACACCATATCAAGCATGCATTAAAGATATAAATAAAAGTAGCAGGATTCTAATTCGACATCTATTAACAATTTTGACTTTATTAATTAACCAGTATAAAAAACTAAAAGAATAATTGTGAAAAAACACATTCAATAAAATTTTTAATTGTAAATAAATTAAACGTAAACTTAAGATTTTGAGTTTTAAAATAAATCTTTAATTCAACGATAGAGATAAAGAAACAAGAAGTAGAAATAATGTTATGTAATAATCATGAGCTTGTCAAGAAATGAATGATAAATGATTGTCCAAGAACAGTGGTAATTTGAAAACAATAAATCTTTAATTCCATGGTAAAATTATGTTACATACACAAAATGTTAACGTGTGAAAACTAATTAATTACTATTTAAAACTTTTAAATAGTCAGGTTCCAATTCACAACATTACAAGAGAATGTAGCAAATTTTACAATTATGTTTCCAAACTTAAGACGAATTCAAGTACTTTCAAAACTCAACTTTTTTTAAAGTCATAATTAACAGGTATAAAAATTCCAGCTACCCACCCGTCCATTTTAAGATATTCATAGGACTCGTCTGTTAGGAACTTTTCAAGAATGCACAACATCTGACGAGACTGTGTGAACAGAAGAGCTTTATGATTCTGCTTCTTCCATAACCTCAATATGGAATGGAGAACAATCATCTTACCAGAACGTTTAAACCAACCGTATTGTAGATTAGGCTATATATATATATATATATATATATATATATATATATATATATATATATATATATATATATATATATATATATATATATATATATATATATATATATATATATATATATATATATATATATATATATATATATATATATATATATATATATATATATATATATATATATATATATATATATATATATATATATATATATATATATATATATATATATATATATATATATATATATATATATATATATATATATATATCTGGAAAATATTTATTTGTATGTTAAGCGTTCTTACCTGAAGATCAGATAGGTCTTCATTAACTAAATGTTTTGGTCCTCCATCGTGTAAATCTGGATGATTGCATATCTTGCGAAGGTTTATTAGTCCCACAAAGACCTTTCAAAATTTTGTATTTTTTTAAAAAAATTAATATTCATGATTTAAAGATTAATTTTCTATAACACACTAAAATGTGTTTGTTTTTAAATCATTATGTGTATTATTATTATTTTTACATTAAGCAGGAAAATAAGACATTTTCACTCCTTTCGATCACGAAATTACAGTATATAACAAAGAGGGATTTCTATGTAAATTTCATATCAGGGCTGTGAAGTCTGAAAATTTTTTGTCAGTCAAATTCCCGATTTGACTCATCATTTTAAATATCCAGTTCTGGTTTATGATCCCTTTATTTTAGTGTAAAAGATATTTTTGCTCTAACTCAAATGCCCTCTTTCGCATACGTTGATGATATGTAACATTCTATTGGTCATAGATTATAATTAAAAGTATAACATTGTTGTAAAGCAACTATTTTGGTTCTAACCTGAAGTCTGCCATTAATGATGCTTTTGACCTCGTTTCCGTCCAAGTAATGACGATAAAGGGTACGTTGCTCTTCCGATAGTCCACAAAAGAGAACCTAAAATGTTAAGAAACAAGAGGATAAAGTGACAAAAGAGTCTTGGGTTTAAAAAATCATATCAGTAAATCAAGTCAGATGAATACAGCGTCCATAAAACTTTATTTTTACTATCAGGGATTGAACAGGATTAGGAAGTGCATCTTAGTTTTCTTATACTTACTTGTTCATTTTTATTAGGTAAGGATAAGTGATTTTTTACATCAATTTTCATCCTTCTTAATAAATATGGACTGATTGTATCACGCAGAACTGTTGCACATTTAAACGCAGTTTGAACCTGAAATTTAACATTCACAAATTAGGATATTGCATATATGATATAGAATCGAACTCGTATGGAGAAGGTCTCAACTTAAATTTCTCAAGATAAACTCTCATTGGGCAGAAGGCTTCCTCTGCGATTATGTACAAAAAGCCTTTGAGGTCTCAACATTATTTATAAAATATATATATATATATATAATATATATATATATATATATATATATATATATATATATATATATATATATATATATATATATATATATATATATATATATATATATATATATATATATATATATATATATATAGAAAATGAAATAAAGAATAGAATGATGGGGAGACTAAGTGAGGTATGGACGAAGGGGAAAATACCAAAGGAAATAAAGGTAAGTCCAATGCATGGGTGTGAAACATGGATGATGAATGCACAGACGAGAAAAAGTGAATGTTTTTGAAACGAAAGGACTGAGGGCGATATGTGGGTTGAGGAGGGTAGATAGAATCAGAAACGGGGGTATTCCAGGACAAATCACTCAAAATAATGAAAAAAATTAACTACTCTGACTCAGATTTTCTTGAAAATTGGTATATAGGGTTGTTTTGACTGGAAAATATGAAATATAAAAATAAAAATGTTCCACGACTAAGAGTTCTCGAGTTACAGGACCTCCCAAAACCATACCCACTTCAAAAGACTGTAGCATGTCAATGGCTAGACATTGACTATACATGTTATATATTTTTAGAATCAGCAAACTTACAGCTTTCACATAAGACTAAAATCAGATCTTAAACTTAAATAGGGAAAACGTTCCCCTAAATCTTCCACTTTCCCCTCCCTTTTGACCCCCTTGGACACTGAATTCCAAACTTTTTAGAATTTAAAATTACATTATTTAATAGTATATTTCTGGAGAGAAAAAAAGTGGGTATAGAGCTTTAAGTATTTTTAATGAATTAAATAAAAATAATAGTTTTTAAATTTATTGTTAGTACAAATAATTTGTTTACGGTTCATTAGATTCATCTTATTATCCATGGAAATATTATATATTTAACATATAAATACTGTATAATGATTTATAAAGCCACCAAACCAGAAATCATATACTTAAGATTTGTAAATAAAATTAATATTTAGCTTTATTACATTTAAATGAAACTTTTAAACTAGTTCTATGTGTACAGCCTTTTCTTTATGAAATATTAAAGTAATCCATTTTTTTTAGCATATGTAAGTAAATGTTAACATAAATGTTAATATAATTATAAACACAATTATACCTTAATGTTACAAATACATAACATTTTGTACTACAGCTTTAATATAGAATTTATGACTTAAGTAACTATTTGCAAAACAAGGGGTTATATTGTATCATTTAACACACAAAAATCTTTAATTCTTTGTCCCGGAAGGTATATTGTATTTTCGGTGTTCCATAGTTTAAATTATGCTGACTTAAAATATGTAGAACGCTCTCTCCGGGTATTCACCGAAATGCCTAGGAGCGGAGGACCAAGAGTCAGAGAGAGATTGGAAAACATCACCAGTAGAGCATTTCTTATGAAAGTCATACTGACGATCAGAGATAAGATAAGAATTGAGATGTTTCCCAATATTCCTGTTAAGAATAGATTCGAAAACTTTAGAGAGAACTGAGGCTAAAGAAATTGGATGATAGTTAGAGGGTTGAGAAGGATCCCCCTTTTTCAGTACAGGCTGAATGAGCACACGTTTCCAGCAAGAAGGGAAGGTTGAAGTAGAATGACATAGACGAAATAGTTTACCAAGGCAGGGTGCAATTTCGGAAGCGCAAGTTTTGAGAACCACAGGAGGGATACCATCAGGGCCGCATGCCTTCTTAGTGTTAAGCTCAGAGAGAGCAGTGATGGTGTCTTTAGATGAAATTACAATTTTAGTCACAAATGAGTTGGAGGGAGTTGAAGGAGTAGGAGCTGCTCTGGAATCTTCTAAGGTTGAATTAAAGGCAAAAGTTTGAGCAAAGAGTTCAGCTTTAGAGGATATCAAAACGGTAGTTGTATCGTCAGAAGATACTAAAGAAGGAAAAGAAGAAGGGGTAGAGTTAGTGCTGACAGTTTTTGCAAAATGCCAGAAAGAGCGAGAAAAAGAAGAACCAGAAAGATTATTACATTTTCTATGGAGAAATGAGTTTTTTGTGTTGCAGAAAATATATTTTGCATGATTCCAGGATAAAATGTTGTCTGGAGTTTGAAGACAACGATAAACCCTGGAGGCAGCGTTCCTGCAGCAGATAGCACGAAAACAAGCAGAGTTAAACCAAGGTTTGAGTTTAAAAAGGAAATATTAAGGAAATTAAGTGCAACACTTAAGGGAAAGAATATGGAATTTACGCTTATATACCAGATAAAATCACCTCGGTTATGTGCTCTGCACACTCCGAGGGTTCCCTCCCAAGGAAACAGTAGTCATTCCATAGGATATCAGAAAAGTACAACCGCAAGTCAGCCTAGTTAGTGGCACCGAAATGCCATAAACGTCTTTTCGAAATCGGGGACCATTCTTGCCGAAAACTTGAAGAGACAGAACAAGATATAGAGATAAGGTGATCGGATGAATCCAGAGGTTGAAAAAGTTTAACAGAATAAGGGGAAGAATAAGAAGTTAGGAAAAGATCAAGTATGTTAGATTCATCACCAATGCGATCAGGGATACTGGTAGGGAGATACAGCAACTGCTCAAGGTTGTTTTGAATAGAAAAGTTGCCCAGCTGAATCATGAGAGCTAGATGAAAGCCATTTGTGGTGGTGGTGAACATTGAAATCACCTAAAATGATGATTTTGGAGAAAGGACAAGAAAGAATGTGTTCTATTTTGTAGTCAAGATAGTCAAAGAATTTTTTATAGTCTAGAATAAGGAGATAAATAGACAGAACGATATATATAAATGGTGAGGATGTAGTGCAGTCTGATGCGATGAAAGTACCCCCCACTGGGCTTAACACACGGGGTGATAGGGTTTGCCAGACCATTCCTTTTCACTCCATTGCCCTTTGGTTCGTTCTTTTTCACGCTTCATCTTCTCAGAGGGTCTCTAGTGTACCCTTGACTCACATTGGAGTGCCTATGCTCCCACAACTTTCCTCCTTCTTCACATGTGTCCTACAAATTTACAAGTACATTACCTATTAAATAAATTAAAGATGGCGAAACATAAATCTGCCTCGGAGAATACAAGAGGGGTGGATTCCAAATATAACCCCTCATTCGCTCCTTCCCCTATCACCACTTGAGAGTTAGTGGCCTCCGGTGATAGGGTTGGCACCACCAAGACCTTGTTGCCGACTTGCCCTGGTGCACGGTCTTCTTTTTTCTTTAATTTCTGTATTCGCGGTCTTTTTTGTAATCTCCACTTTGTCAAACACCACCTCTCTTCTTCTAGACTTCATTTCTTGTTCTTAACTGAAACTCAGGTGTCTGGGTGCTCTGAGAGCAAACCCTACTGTTTTCTCCTACTGTCTCTATCCTCAATTTTCAGCCAAAGGCGGATGTTTCGCAAGTGTGCGCAACGATATTGTCTGTTCTCGTGTCTCTAATCTGGAGTCTTCTGAATTCTCTACTTTATGGCTTATTCTTGCAACTCTACAACTAAATTCATTTGTTCTATCTATTTCTCCTAACTCTACAGACTATCCAAAATTCTTCGACTATCTTAACTCTAAAACATAGCACATACTTTCTTCTTCTCCTTTCTCCGAAATCATCATTTTAGGTGATTTCAATGTTCACCACGGCCAATGCTTTCATTTAGTTCTCATGATCCATCTGGTGAACTCGCCTACAACTTTTCTATCCAGAACAACCTTGAGCAGTTGGTGCATCTCCCTACCCGTATTCCTGACCGTCTTAGTGATGAACCCAACATACTAGATCTTTTCCTAACTTCTTATCCTTCTCCTTACATTGTTAAACTCTTTCCTCTTCTGGGTTCATCCGATCTCTGTATCTTGTCTTGTCTCTTTAAGTCTTCAACAAGAACGGTTCCCGCCTTCCGCGAGGAGACGTTCCTGGCATTTCGGTGCCATTAGCTGGTCTGACTTGCGGTCGTACTTTCCTGTTTTCCATGGAATGATTACTGTTTCCGTGAGAGGGGTCCCTCTGAGTGTGCAGAGCGCATAACTAAGGTGATTCTCTCTGGCATGGAGGCGTACATTCCATATTCTTTCCCTTCTACTAAACCTTACAAACCTTGGTTTAACTCTGCTTGTTCTCGTGATATCTGCTGCAGGAATGCTGCCTTCAGGGCTTACCGTCGTCTTGAAACTCCAGAAACTCATTCAACTTATATTTCATCCTGGAATTGTGCAAAATCTATTCTTCGAGATATGGTCACAGGGAATAAGATGCTGAGCATAAAATCGCAACTATGGTAATAATAGTATAATAAGTATAGTAAGTTGATTTAACCAAGAACACGCAGTACTTTACAAGATACCAAGAAACCCACATCTTTATAACTTGGAAAGTATTACAGCCCTAAGTTACTGACTCAGAGGGCTTGGGAGATGATTACACTGCACTTAAATCATTTTGCACAGTTTTCGACTTAAAAACTTATTCCCTGTAACTACATATATATTCGAAAATTATTAAAATTATTCACAAATAAAAAATTAAATAAAACTTTAATTTTTTCACAATATATATATATATATATATATATATATATATATATATATATATATATATATATATATATATATATATATATATATATATATATATATATATATATATATATATATATATATATATATATATATATATACAGTCACCGGAGCTGTCCTTCACCTGGTGCAGACGGGGGTATCGGTTTGGTTTATTTGGAATTTGTATTTGTAGTGTTGGAGGTTTGGGTGATAGCCGCATCTCAGCTTGGCTAATGTTGCTTGTGTAGGGTTGGGGAGAGTGTCGATTATTTTTTAGAGATGTTAGAGGGGGAGGGGGTGTTGAGAATGTTGTTGGGTTTGTTGTTGGCCATAGATAGGTGTCTGTAAGGGTGGTGTGGATATGTTTAATTTGGGAGACATTGTTAGGGGAAGGGAGGGATATTGTTGAGGATAAGTTTGTAGAAATGTGCTGGAGATGATCTAGGTTGTTTTAGTCTGTGTCTGTTTGGGTTTGAGAGGGTGGTATGGCAAGGATGATCGGGCAATAGTGTTTTAGAGTATAATTGTGTACCTGTCATTTCTAAGTGTGAAGTTATGGGAAGGATTTTGGTTTCGTGGTGTGTTGTTGTGGGGTAGTTGGCGTGCATCTAGTTATTATTCTGAAGGCTTTGTTCGGTGTTTTGTAGTTTGTTTATGTTTTGTTTGGAAAGTAATGGGTGTATGAATTGTTTGTATGTTGTGATGGCTATATGCTGATGATTGTGTATGTTTGCATTGGCTATGATTTTTAGTGTGTTTAATTATCGGTTTGCGGATGAAGTGCTATTTTGTATGCGTTTTGAGAAAGATGAGGATCTAATGTTATTCCCAAAATCTTTGGGTATTTGTTTAGGGGGATAAGTGTGTTGTTCAGTCAGACTTAGGGGTGTGAACATGATAATTGAAGGTCAGTTGTAATGAGTGTTATTGAGGATTTGCTGGGAGAATCAGTTAATTCTGTTTGTTTTTAACCATTCTTGTATTTGGTTGATGTATTCTTTTGTTAGATGGGTGGCGGTAGCAAGGTTTTGGTGAGTTTCTGCAATTGTGATGTCGTCTGCATATGTTGTGATATATATATATATATATATATATATATATATATATATATATATATATATATATATATATATATATATATATATATATATATATATATATATATATATATATATATATATATATATATAATATATATAATATATATATATATATATATATATATATATATATATATATATATATATATAAAAGGAGTATTAATACAAAACTTTAAGGAATAATACCTACATTACAATCAATAAACTTTCACCTATAAATTATCAATAAAAAATAAAAAATAAAAGGTATAAAAAGGGGTACCTCAAGTTTGGAGGCATTGGCATATCCTCCCTGAGTAATCGGAACTGCGAACTGCTGTAGAAAAACTGACAAAGTTCCCAATTTTCCAGGAAAAATGAAGTCGAATAGAGACCATAGTTCCTTTAAGCCATTCTGGATAGGAGATCCTTTTAAATGAAAACAAGCACTACTTAATAAATGGTTTTAAATGATTCAAAACAGATCATCCTACACGAGCTTAATCTTTTTTTATTATTATTCTTTAATTTTGAAGTAGGCAGTCTAAAGACACATACACACACAATCATAAAACAATTACACTAACACATTTTTTACATGCAATGACCAATAGCCAGTTAAGTATTTCTATCGGAAAATAAAAGGTTAAGTTGATTTCTTCAGAGGTAGAAATAGGTATTATTGAAAAGGAATTAGATTTATAAAGCTGAGTGACAGCAAACAGAAGCGAAATTAAAATTCATGAAAGCAAATCCAAAATTCATTTAAAAAAAAAAAAAAAAAAAATTGCGAAAGTAAAAAATCATTCTGAACTTCATATCACTTACACAATTGATGGAAGAAAAGTCTTTTGAAAACATAATAATAGTTTTTATATCACACTGTTTCACAGTCTCTCGTGTTTGTCTGTGTATGTCAAATATATTATATATATTAGAAAACTTCTAAAACGTATCTAATGTAACTACATTAATTTGAAAAATTTGATAATTAGGGAAAAATTTAAATTATATATATATATATATATATATATATATATATATATATATATATATATATATATATATATATATATATATATATATATATATATATATATATATATATATATATATATATATATATATATATATATATATATATATATATATATATATATATATATATATATATAGGGATGCCGAAAGTTTCGATATATATCAATGTCAATATTTTTTACCATAGTATAGAAAAAATATCGCACATATTTTCAAAGCTAATATTTCGATATTTTATCCTCAGTATCGAACCACCGATATAAAATAAAATTTAAGCAAAATTTGTTATTTTTCATATATATATATATAATATATATATAACTACTTTGCTTTATCTCTATGGATTTCTTTTCATACTTGCAGAGAGGGGTCCGCGTGAGCTTTATCGTTACTACTGCTTCTTATTCAAACCTTTATTTCTTTTCAAAACTCCGTAATAGACATTTGAGATTTTAAACTAGTATAGTACGTTCCTCCATGGATTATCAAATTATATATTAATCGATTCTCTAACCGCTATAGTTCGGTTTAAATAAGCAGTAGAACAGGAAAAGCAAAATTTTGCATCCTGACACACGGACGTATATTTCAAAGGCACAATCGCCCCATAATACGGAACATTGTGTCATAGGTTAAGTTCAAAGCGCTTCTGAGGTCCCCTTTAACAGTTTTCAACTCTTTAAGACACGTCGTAGATGGATAGGGACTCCAGATTGAGAATTCTCTACCCTGAAATAAGTTTTTTTTTTTTTAAATCTTTTCAGGCTTTACAGTGTACAACTGGTGCCATAAAAGCTAAGTTTTAAATATTGCTTAAATCACCTATGCAAACAGATTTCGTCATGCTGAGTCAGAGTAGGAATATCTTACGATTCTACGAGCTTACGTTCAGGAGGTATGGAAACTCAAAAAAATTATCAAAAAATTTTGTTGAAATCAGGTTCTGTGATTTCTTACAAATTATAAATTACGAAAGATAGAGCAGTAAAAATATTTAATATCTGAATTGTACGAGTCATTTAGGACATGGAAGCCACCGTGGATCGTTCCTCTATCTGCTACGGTTGAATAGATATAAGCCCCCAAATTTGACAATCTTCTTTTGTATGTTCAGAAAATACGACAAATCACCTAGGTATATATGTCGGCCTTTAACTCAAAAACGGTAATATACAGAAAACCGGGATTTCAGATTTGGAATCAGAGGTCCCAAATCCTTGAGTACTTAGAAAATCAAGACTATCTATCCATTGATAAGAAAGTTATAAGAATTTAAAAACACAAACTTTGATGAAAATATTTCAAAAGTTCAACTAAAAATGGTTTCTCAGGCTTTCATCTATTAAAACTCAAGAGAATCGACCCATACTTAACTAAGACCGGAATTTTCTCTTTGAACTAATTTTTTCAGGCGTTTAAGTACCATATGAGGATCGGCTTCCGTAGGAATTGAGAATTTTTCTCAAATTTTTTATTTTTATTTTTTAAATTTTTTTTAGCATTTTCATGGAGGTAAGGCAGTAAAACTTATTTTTGATCACCCTCTCCCAGAAAATGAGGAAAAAAATCAATATTTTGATTTTATGAGCAAGTTTTTTTATTTATTTATTTTTTTTTTTCAAAATCTGAAAAACGTTTAAGCACATTTTACGATATATTGGAGATCATTTTTGAAGGGAAAAAGTCCTTATAGGGTAAAACCAATCATGGGGTCACAATTTTTCTCTTTTGTCATTTCTCGCTATCTGTTACTGTTTTGGAGATATTAACAGTTTAATAATTCTAAGGCTTTACTTCAGTAAAGCGACAGGAAATTGCCGGTTGAAATGTTCTTTTTCAGAGTCTCGGTCCAGAACGACGGCGCCGGAGAGCGACTTTCTTTAGGAACTTGGTATCAAAAATTTATTTTAAAACCTCGTTCCCAAAAAAAAAAAAAAATTTTTTTTAAATTTCTCATGAGTGACATTTTAGCAGAAGTTGCCCTTATACATAACCCTACTTCTATTTGATCATATATATATATATATATATATATATATATATAATATATATATATATATATATATATATATATATATATATATATATATATATATATATATATATATATATATATATATATATAGAACTACAAAATTAATAATTTTAGTAGGCCTCTGGGCTTTTCCCATCAAAGGTGAAATTATATATATATATATATATATATATATATATATATATATATATATATATATATATATATATATATATATATATATATATATATATATATATATATATATATATATATGATCAAATAGAAGTAGGGTTATGTATACGGGCAACTTCTGCTAAAATGTCACTCATGAGAAATTTAAACAAATTTTTTTTTTTTTTTATATTTTATTATATATATATATATATATATATATATATATATATATATATATATATATATATATATATATATATATATATATATATATATATATATATATATATATATATATATATATATATATATATATATATATATATATATATATATATATATATATATATATATATATATATATATATATATATATATATATATATATATATATATATATATATATATATATATATATATATATATATATATATATATATATATATGTATTTATTTCAATATTTTTAACCAATAGTATCGAAGTCAATTTGATAATTTTTTTAAAATTATCGAAAGATAATTTTTTAAATAAATAATTATAATATATATATATATATATATATATATATATATATATATATATATATATATATATATATATAATATATATATATATATATATATATATATATATATATATATATATATATATATATATATATATATATATATATATATATATATATATATATATATAAAATGCACCATAAAGTAGGGTAATTCAGTCCACAATTTGGGAAACTTAAAATGCTAAGGTTATATAATTATAAGCTTTTTATTTTTTGTTTTTCAAAATAGTTTTTTTTTTACATGTTATCATTAACCTTTGGGAGTAGAATTTGGATAATTATAAATGTCTATAATATGGTACGTGAGAAATATTATAATCCCAAAAGCAATGTGGACCGAATTAGCCAACAATTTTATGGGTAGGGGAATTCGGTCTACACCAAATTTCATGTATCTTGAAATCATCAATAACGTATTTTAATTTATTAATTATGATGATGATCCACTAGACGACATGTTCAAAGAAAAGCATATTCAAATATTTTTAAAAATTACGTTAATAAAACTCTTATAATTGTTTTACTGCTTTGGATTTAATAAAAATATTAGTTTGTGGCACCAAAATACAAATATAAAAAGTAATGAAATACAATGTTTGTACTGCTATAAAATGCCAGGGTGGGTAGAATTGTTTTTGGATGACGTCTCTACCGCGTTTCCTCGTTATTTTGAATACAAAACTGTTTTTCAATTTCATTATTTATTATATCAATACTTTCTTGATACATGAACAAATTTAAATCTAGCACACTTTGCAATCTTTTATAGATCATTGATTTGGTCGATGTCACTACTATTATAGTCGCAATTTCCTTACCTATTTAATCGTTATTATAGATATAAAAATTTTCTCACTAAACTTAATTCTATGAAGTCGAAAGCTTGTATATGAATATAGCATAAGTTAGTGAAAAAAATTAATTTATGTATACTTCAACCTGGACCAAATTGATACACAAAAATTTTTATACCTGGACCTAATTGCTCCATTGTACAATTTGTCCCGTAAAACAAGTATCTCTCTTATCTCAATGACTCTAATGATTCTTATTAATATATTTTGATCAGAATTAATTCTGACAAATTTTGGGATCTGTATGAGTCAAAATGTTATTAATTTTATGGTATTTTTGAAAATAAAAAAATTACTCAATTAATGTGATTTAATTAAAAGTTTCATAAAAAAATAATACCTAAGACATAAAACCTTTTTATTTTAAACCATTAAAGACGTATTTTGCATTGTAAGTATAATTTTTTGCCACTAGACCGAAGTGTCCCACATGGACCATACTACCTCACTTTATATATATATATATATATATATATATATATATATATATATATATATATATATATATATATATATATATATATATATATATATATATATATATATATATATATATATATATATATATATATATATATATATATATATATATATTACTAGTAAACACTGAACATAATATACTAAAAAAACTTTCCACAAACTTGCGAAATATGAAAATGGAAGAGGATATGTAAAGTCAGGTTAGTTGAAAGAGGATCTGAAGAAAATGAAGATCTTATTGGAGATGCTCCTACATGTGCTTAAGAAATTTTAAAATTTTGTTTAACAATAATAGGAGTACAGAGGTTGGGTATGTAAAACAATATAGGCAAAAGTTATATACTTACAAGATAAACTGACAGAATAAGAAGTATATTTGAATCTGGTCACCTAAAGCAAAATGGAAAGGTTTTTGGAAACTAAATAAAACAATGTGCGAGTTGAAGAATGCAGCAAGGTCCTGATCTGATACAGTAGTTAAGGTAATAAAAATGTTTGGGTAAGAAAAGAAAATATGATTCCATTGTTATTTTACTGGGAAAATAATAGTGAATTAAATGATATTGTAAGTTCACAGGTAGATTTTTTCTTTGGAGGAAATGAATTATAAAGAAAATATTATAGATAAGATAAAGAAAGAAGTAAAGAAATAGAAGAAAAGAAATTTCAAATATAATGGAATGAATGTTTTTCAAGAGAAATAAAATATTCTAGATCAAATAAGATACATATAAGGAAGACTGGGAATCGGTAGCCCAATAGAAAGAGATGACAGGGTTAGAAAAATTAATTGAATAGTTCTGGATACAAGACCAAATTTGGCATTTTAAATACAGCATTTACGAAAGGGACAACAGGTGATATGAAAAAAGTTAATTAGAACGGAGAAGAGAATGCAAAGCAAAAATTATTTAATTAAGATGGGAAACATACAGGGTAAGAGTTTGAAGTTTGAAGTATGTGATGATGCTTTAAATTTAAATATAACTAGCGAAATTTGTGCATAAAATGTTTAGTTAATGAAAAAGTAGAGAAAAGTCCAAAATAGAAAAGTGGGTGCCTAAGTCCATGATTAATCTAGAGAAAGCAGCAATATAACCTGAGAAATTATAGAAGATCTAAAAGGAATGAAAATATACCAATTATTTTGAAAATGTCAGTAAAACTCAGTATAAAACACTTACATCTACTTCATTAGTTTAAAGTAGAAGGTTGAAAATTGACATTGCGACTGAAAAGAACTTTATATTCGATTCCACATCTTCGATCACTCATTGGGGGAAATCCATGACTTCTTAGAGAATCCTACTTTTTTTTTATCTCCTCCTAGAGCTCACTCTCTCCACCTACTCTTTGCCAATCTGTTCTCCAGCATTCTCAACCTCGCAGAGTCCACAGTATTCAACATCGACGCCACTTCAACTCTTTCCCTTACCCACTCATTCCTTACTCAGTTTCTTTGAGTTTTCAAAAGATTATCCTCAACACCTCCTAAATACTGGAAATATCGTAATGGGTCCCTGCTCTTCTCAACCAAAACTCATAATCAGTCTTCTCAACATTTATCTTTAAACCTGCCTTCTCCAAACACCTAGCAAAACCCATCGCAAATCTTCACACCACCTCCTACTTCCTGCTCCAACAACCTAGGTCAAAAGCATACACAATTAT
This sequence comes from Armadillidium nasatum, assembly GCA_009176605.1. Lineage (NCBI taxonomy): Eukaryota > Metazoa > Arthropoda > Malacostraca > Isopoda > Armadillidiidae > Armadillidium > Armadillidium nasatum. The sequence goes on along the minus strand of SEYY01001118.1, from coordinate 95,028 downwards.
ATCTCTAACGATTTCCCAAACTTCCTCTTTAACTTTTCTAATCCACATAGAATATAAAAAGCAGCAGAGACAAACCACTTCTCTGTTTCACCCCAGTCTTCACCTCAAACCATTAATCTCCTCTACATTTCGTTCTTACTTTACATTTACAAACTTTAGGCTCTATGTACGGAATCCAAGCCCTTTTTTTAAGCCTATGAAGGATATGTCCGCCTTCCTATTATACTCCTAGATCTATTCAACCACGATTCTTAAACCAAACATAACAACATACTTCTCCTATATCCATACTGTTCTTCCCCTAGTTGCGGCACTATTATCTATCTCAACCATTTTTTCCGAATTCTCCTATATACCTCGGCCAAATGATCTATCAACAAGATTTTTCTACACATGCCTCAATCCCAAATATACTTTTCCTTTTTAAAATGGTACCATAAACATTTTTCTCCTCTTTATGGATCGATCCCTCTATCCAGCATCGTTAAACATCCCTAGAACTACCTCCTTCATACTTTCACCCCCTTCCTTAATCACCCTTAATAAATATTATTTTTATTATATAAATATCAATTTAAGTGAATGAAAAGGCATCTTAGAAAAATAGTTTATATGAATTATTTGAAATTTTTAAAAAGAAAACCTATGAATAAAACTAAAGAATATTCAGCAAATAAGGAAGCAAAGACAACATGTTCAATTAAAGTAAGTCCAAGGAGGAGCAAGTCTAAATTACACACAAAATCATGAACAATTATACTCATTTATTTCCTAAATGCATTGAACACTATAAATCACACTTCTGGGAACTAAATGGTAAAGAGAAAAGAGTTTCTACTACTTTCTGTAGTAGTCTTTACTGAGTTCTTGAACTGATGATGACAATCATGATAATGATGGTAATAATAATAATAATTACCTGACAATATAAGCTTATGGGGTGTTTGAAATCTTTTAACAGCAACAGTGATTTGGGCTTCAGGATTGCGAATTTTATGTCCTTCATCCAATATAATGTAATGCCAATCATAATTAAGAAGAACTTTCAAGTGGTCTACAATGCCTCTGTATGATGATATCAAAATACCGTCATGCCTGTATAATCATAATAATCACACAAAAATAATTAAAACTAGAGTATGTTTATAAATGATTCAATGATTATATATATATATATATATATATATATATATATATATATATATATATATATATATATATATATATATATATATATATATATATATATATATATATATATATATATATATATATATATATATATATATATATATATATATATATATATATATATATATATATATATATATATATATATATATATATATATATATATATAATATAATATATATTATATATATATATATATATATATGTATATATATATTCTCAACATCCTTAACGACAAAAACCTCCACACCAGAATCCCACCGCAAATCAACCAATCCCCCACATCACCAGACATCACTTTTTGCTCCTCAAACATTCACCCCTTTCTACAATGGACCACAGAAACCGATCTAAACTCCGACCACCTACCAATAATTATAAAATACAACATCAAAAACAAACCCACTTACAAATCTAAAACTACATTTACCAACTACAAAAAAGCAGACTGGACCGGTTTCTCCAACTTACATAGACGAAAACCTCACAACAAACGAAATTACAAACATATCCTCCCTCAAATCAGCTATTCAACATCTCACCCACACAATCCAGAAAGCAGCCAACATCTTCATCCCTAAAGGCCACATTAAAAAATACAAACCAAACCTCTCCCCCGAAATCACTTCTCTCATAAAACAAAGGAACGCACTAAAACGCCAAAACAACCCCACACAACTCACCAAAACACAATTAGAAACCCTAAACAATCAAATATCGACCCTAATAAAAACTCACACAACTAACAACTACCAAAACTTCCTCATCAAAAACTTGGACAACACAAACAGCAAAAGAGTCTGGAAAACAATCCACACAATCCACAACGCAAAAAACAACCCACTTCACACTCACGAAACTCCAACCAATCCCACTACACAACCACCCACCTTAACAAACAACCAAAACTACCACAACAGCCGCAAAAAGAAAACTCAACCCACCCTCAAAACAGGAAAATAATAAAAAACTGAAAAAAAAGCTACACAACAACCAAAACAACTTAAACGCCATCACACCCACAATCACTCAAAACACCATTAAAACTATCAAAAACTCTCCAGCAACAGGACCAGACAACATATCAAATATTCACCTAAAACACCTATCCATCCACACAATCACATACATAACCTCCATCTTCAACAAATCCATCCAACTCAACTATATCCCTCCCCTAATGGAAAAAAGCATTAATCATCCCTAAACTAAAACCTGGCAAAGACCCTTCAAACCCCTCCTCTTACCGCCCAATCTCCCTATTATCCACCATCTCAAAACTTCTTGAAAAACTAATCCTAAATTCTATCCTCCAATTCATCCCACAACAAAACTTCCAACACGGGTTCAAACCCAACCACTCCACCACCACTGCACTTACCAACATCATCCAACCTATAATAAACGGACTAAACCATAAGCCACATCACAAAACTATATTAATAGCAATTGACATAAACAAAGCCTTCGATACTGTCCCGAGACATAATCTTATCCATAAAATCCTCCAATCCAACATCATCCAACAAATACTAAGAAATGGCTAACCAACTTCCTATCAGGAAGAACCGCCCAAATACAACAAAACGGCCATAAATCACGTACCATCAACATTAAGGAACGGAGTTCCCCAAGGAGCCATACTCTCCCCCACTCTATTCAACCTATACACAGCAGACCTCCACAACCCCAAACAACTTTCACCCACATCACTATCATACGCCGACGACATAACTATTGCCACCACTCACAAAGACCTCATCCACCGCAACATCACTCACACAAGACTACATAACACAACTCCAAACTTGGCTAGTAGAAAACAGGATGACGGCATCCCCAAACAAATCCTCCATAACCCTCATAACAACAGACAAACACATATCCAACACCCACCCACAAGTCCTACTAAACAACACCCCCATACCCTTCAACAAAACCCCAAAGAATTCTCGGCCTAACATTTGACACTCACCTCACTTTCTCCAAGCACATTCAAAATACCACCTCAGCCGCAAACAGAAAACTCAACATCCTCAAAACAGTGGCCAACACAGACATAAACAACAACATACAAACCTCAATTGCAATCTACAAACAATTTATACGCCCCACCATCAACTATGCCTCCCCTGTCTGGCACCCTCTGCTCTCCGACCAAAACTTAACGACACTCCAAATAACACAAAATAAAGCCCTTCGCACCATCACCGGCTGCACACGCCACAACCCCTCAACAACACCTACATAACGAAACCAAGATACTACCTATAAGGAACCACCTCGAAATGATAGGCACTCAATTTTACGCAAAAACCCGTCTACCCACACACCCATGTCACAATACTCTCCTCCAACCTACCAACAAAGACTAAAACAACCTCCATCGTCCACCGGCGCCTTTTACAAACGGATCCTAAATCACATTCCCCCTCCTCCCCCCAATACCACAACAACCAAACATATACACACTCAACTAACACATTCATACATGATCAACAGACCTCCAAACAGCATCCTTAACGAACCCCCTCCCGAAATAAACCCCGACTTCAACAACCTCCCAAGACACTTACAAATCCTCACTTGCAAGATTGAGATGCGGGCACCACCCAAACCTACAACATTACAAACACAAATTCAATTTAAACCAGGCAACATCTCCACTTGTACCAGATGCAAAAGGGCCCCGGAGACCGTAGATCACTTTCTTTTAGACTGTCCCTCCAACTGTCGCCCCAAAATCTTCTGGGGCATCACTTCTTTGAAAGGATCTCTGGACGAGACCGACTGCGGCGGGAGGCTTCATTAGCGAAGTGTGGCCGCCTCAACATGGGGTGGTCAGGGGGTGAGAAGGTAAAAAAAAAAAAATATATATATATATATATATATATATATATATATATATATATATATATATATATATATATATATATATATATATATATATATATATATATATATATATATATATATATATATATATATATATATATATATATATTAGGGATGGAGTGAAATATCAGTAAGTTTCGGTTTCAGCAAAAAAATGACCGATACTGATACCAGATTTTTTAAAGGAACTTAATCCCGATGGCTCACATTTTTTTGAATGTTCAATTTCTTTGACTGTAGAGTTTCAAATACCACTAAACATTGTTTTTCTTGATTTTACAAATTTCAATAAATTAATTCCTTTTTTGGCTTATATTCTATAGATCTCTGTTACTACTGATCCGATTTGGGTCAAATTTGGAGAATTAACTCTTTGTATAGGATAAATCAACTTGTTATACTTAATTGTTCATTTATTTAATTACGTAATAAAATTATGCATTTTTTTTATTAATATTAAGTAATATTTTGCACACGTTGCTTTCCGATTATTTTGTTTCCAGAAAGTTGCTTTCCACTAAAAAATATTTTTTGAAATGCACAAAACTGCTTTTCCATTTATTTTTATGCCATTTCCTTCATACCATTTTATTTCTTTTCTTAAATACTTTATTTTCATTTTAATCCCTAATTTAATCCATTTGTAACTTATTAAGATGGTAACCGAGTATATATATATATATATATATATATATATATATATATATATATATATATATATATATATATATATATATATATATATATATATATATATATATATATATATATATATATATATATATATATATATATATATATAATATATATATATATATTATATATATATATATATATATATATATATATATATATATATATATATATATATATATATATATATATTGGTGTTCCTCAGGGTTCTGTTCCATCTCCTACTTTATTCTTACTTTTCATCAACGACCTCCTCAGCTGTACTTCTAACTCTGTTCATTCTAATGCCGACAACTCAACTTTCCATTCTTATTCACATTTCAAATCAGCTCACTCTTTTGCTTCTTGTCTTCAACTTGCCAATCTGCACGGAATTTCACGGTGGGGACACTGCAATCTTGTGAAATTCAACACTTTGAAAACTCAACTTCTTCACATCTCTCTCTCAAAAATACCTCAAAACTTTCCTACCTTCTTCGAGGGCTTTCCCGTCTCACCTGTGAACAACATATTATGTACAGGTCTGAACATAATAAATTTTCTTGGAAACATCATATTATAAAGGTTGCTAAGAAGGCCTCTAAAAAGCTGGGAGTTCTGTTCAGATTGTGGGAATTTTTCCTTCTAAACAGTTACTCCAATTATATAAGGGTTTTATCAGTCCTTGCATGGAGTACTGTTCTCACATTAGGGGTGGTTCTAGTTCCACCCTTCTTTTGGATAAGGTTGAGTCCAAAGCAAAAAGCTAATAAATTGTCCCATACTTTCAAACTCCCTTGACCCTCTTTCTCTGCGAGGGGGCATTTGCACACTCTCTCTCTCTCTTTTCTATAGGTACTACAACGGCTGGTGCTCGAGGGAGTTGACCTCTCGTATTCCACCACCATTGCGTCGCTCTCGCAGCACAAAGGGTGCCTTGTTTGCACATGAACTTTGTGTGAGGATTGCACGTTGCAGTACCTCCTATCCAGCCACCTCTGTTATGTGGAACTCTCTATCTTGTTTTTCCTGATGTATTTAAAAAAAACTCTTTCTAAATCCTGTCTGCTCATACCTAAGAGATCTACATTAGGTTTGGGATTATTTTTTTTTTTTAATTATGCCCCCTCCTTGAAAAGGGGTCTATCCGTGAGTGATGGTGTATATATATATATATATAATATATATATATATATATATATATATATATATATATATATATATATATATATATATATATATATTATATATATATATATATATATATATTTTATGTCTCCTCTGGTGGGCAAAGGCCGGCGGCCTACCAAATTCCGCCACAGTTTGGGGAACATTCCGGATCCAGATCACTAATGGCCAACGTGACCCGATACACGTCGTTTAAAAGTGTGAAAGTCAAAGGAAGTTGGGAAAACAGATAAAGGGAGTGTGTTCCAGACTTTACCAGTAGAGTACATGTAAGAGTGAGCATAGCGGTTAAGTCTGGGGTCGGAGAGTTGGACAGAGAAAGGATGAGACTGTGTAGAAAGACATGTCGCACGAGCCCTTCTTAATGGAGCAGGTATGCGACGTGAGAGTTCAGAAGAGCAATGTTCGTTGTAATAGCGATAGTATAAGAGAAAGTGATACAACAATTCGACAGGAAGAAAGAGACTGGAGAGAGTTAGTAAGAGCAGGAGAATTGATGAGACGAAAAGCCCTAGACTCCACCTTTTCTAGAATAGTTGTGTGTGTGGAACCACCCCAGATGTGAGAGGCGTACTCCATACAGGGGCGAACAACACCCCTATACAAAGCAAGCAACTGGGGTGGCGTAAAAAAACCACGAAGGCGCCTCAGAACACCCAACCTCTTAGAAGCTTGTTTAGAAAGCGAAATAATGTGATCTTTCCAAGAAAGATCACGAGAAATTGAAACTCCGAGAATATTGAGGACAGATGAAGGTTTGAGGTGTTTTCGAAGAAGATATCATAGTTGTGTGGAAGATTATGTCGAGTAGAAAGATGGAGGAATTGAGTTTTTGAGGCATTGAAAACGACCATGTTTTCTCTGCCCCAATTTTAAATACGAGAAAGATCAGAGGTCAGTTGCTCCAAGGCCATCCTTCTTGATCTATCAACTGCTGTTG